>JAFFZH010011959.1:0-42045 GCA_018420115.1 Euura saliciscinereae
ATACTAAAATCGCAAAGTTATTATGCGATAATGGCAAGTTTCTCATACCTTCTTCGCATGGACACTCTCATGCGAAAATAGCAACAACGTCCCATACGATATTCGCAACAGAGTTCTTTCCGTGTAGGAGTTGCTGTGAACGGTAGTAGAGAGGGAGTAACCTGCGGAATAAAGACTTCATACCGCAACTTTGAACTTAGCGGTATAAAGTGCCACTTGCCGGAACGAAAACAGGCGTCAAAAAGTGACTTTTTAATGCCTGTGCCATAAAAAAATTATTGTTCAACGCTACCCGACGTCCGGTTCATGAAACTAAAATCAATGTCAAATTTACTTAGGTACCCATATCACGCCTAGACTATGATTCATGTTCGAATCCAGTAATTTTTTTCTACTCTAATCCTCATTAACTCTGATTAAACAAAACACACACACACACATATAGCTGCAGAAGCTTAACTCACGCATGGCTAAAAGATCATAATTTTCTTCTGTTTCACATTTCATCCGGATGATAATAAATAATGGGAAAGTTTTTTTTCCAATACAATTTTTTTCAACTTTACATCAAAGTGATGAAAACAACTTTTTCGTAACACCTGCATGGGAAGTTCGACTTCGCACACTATAGAGGGTGCGCGAAATGGCTGATCCCCTTACCGGCCAGAATTGACGGTCGATCTGTGCGTGAAACGTACTCTGTGGCCGCGAAATTCAAACGCTGTTTCTAAAAACTTTATTTCTTCGAAAATGAACTCCATCCAATTGAGCGCAATGATTTCTTGTTGAATATGGTAATCACTAAATAGTTCCGTAAGAGGTAAAAGAAAAAAAAAACTGGTAAACATGAAACTTCACCTGTTCCGACTGATCATCAATTCCGCTTAGCATCATTCAAGACATATCTTTCTCGTTGGGTATCTGGAATGCTTTTGCGCCTTAATATCTTTCATCGCTATTCCATCATGTCGCCAATTCGACATCTACGGTTCGGTTGGGAACTGGGATCAAATCCGCAATTTTGTAATTTTTTTTCCTCATATGTAAAGCAGATAAACATAGAGATACGTGTACATATATTTTTTTTCTTTTCTCTTGACGTCTCGCAGCTCGCGAAAGGGTTGAGAGGTCAAAGAGCGCGAGGGAGTCTCTAGCTCGTTCCGAAATAACGATGAATCGCTTGCTCGCTAATTGCTCCAATTAATTACCGGTGGGTATCTCAATGTTAACTTTTCCTCCAGCCGCGTAAACGTAACTTATCTTTAAGCCTTAGGATTGGCTATGTTTTTTTTTCTAATCTAGAGTATCATGAAACGTGACTTTTTTTTCGAGTGGGACATTTTTTTTCACTGTGCAGATTTTTGCAGGCAGACATTCAGGGTTTGATTCATCCCCTTTCAATCTCGATCTCAAATTCAATCAGCTATTAAAGTGGAAGAACTAATAATCGCAAGGTTCGTTTTTTGGTTGACGAAATTTCCTATGATTGCTGGAGTGAAAATATAAAAAATTAAGATACTTAGAATTGTAAATAAATAAATATTGAAAAAATTGCTTCTTCGGCATTTTGTTTTGATTTGATGAAAAGTTTTCGTGTCTTGGAAAATTCAAACGTTCGTTTGAGAGATCGAGGCCGTATTTTCCCAATTCCGGTTGACGAGAAAAAAAGGGGGGATGACAAAACTTATGGCTGTTTTTTGCTTCCGAGGATGTAGGGACGGCAAAAAAAATGAGATTAAAATTATAGGGGATGGGGGTCGACTCCCTTATCGAACGGCATTGAATTCCCCATACGTTGTGTAGCATCACAATGAGCTACCCTGAATCTATTTGAGAAAGGAGAAAAGAAAAGAAAAAAAAAAACTTTCGATAAAAACAAGGAGCAGGCGATTCGCATCCTTGCGGATATAACAAATAGCGGATTTTTCGTATCCGTCGTGAAAGACGTCGATAGGAGAGATTAGGTTTAATATTCTCATTACGATTTCAATTCCATTATAAAATTACTAAATCTAATAGGCACGCTAACTAAATAAATTAAATATAAATTTGAACAAACCAAAAAAAAATAATAATATACATATATATATACTCAAAATATTAACCGTATAAGTCGATAGACCAGGAGGGTCATTCGAAAAAAAGTTTTGAATACCAGTGTGTAATCTTTGTAACTGTAAATATTAACTGACGTTTTCTGCTACCGGCGTGACGTCATTTTTACCAGCTTTATGGCGAGATGACGTACCTATATGTATATTAGAACTCGTAGTACTACGCTGAAACTAATAATAACCTACGTACGTGGGTATTTGACGAAAATGACCACTCGTAGTACATTCTACTATCGCCGAGTGGCCAGTTTCTGCGAATAGACACCAAAATTTAGACACACCATTTACGTATACATACATATATCGATGTATAGTGTAGACCATGAATATGTGTATGTATACAATTTAATTAAGTTAATTATACCTAATATCGTGTAACATACGCAGCACTGCAAATTCAATGTTAGGGTGATCGCAGTCGTCTCGTTTTACGTGAAAAAAAAAAAAATGATAAGAAGAGAAGAAGAAAAAAGTTTATAATCTATAAAAGTCTTCCATTTCTTCCTTGACGTGTTTTTTCTGCACCCTTTGTTGAAAAGAAAAGTAATAGGAAAAATAAACGATATTATCGTGATAATTATCGCCATTTCAATCATTCGACGTTCTTCTATGTAATCGATCTCTTGTAGAAATTTTTTACTGAAACAAAAAAAAAAAAAAAAAAACCCGGACGAAACGCGAAACCGGCGCGAGCCCCGCCGTCCCAACGTTTCGTCCGATAAAACAGAAAAAAAAAATCAATCATTTTTTGGGAAGTGTTTAGTTTGAGAAAATTTTTGTAATTCCTTCGTTAAATTGACTCGTCGCAATCTTCGGACTCGGATCTCCGGGCTGCAGTCACGATGGGAAAGAGTGAGGTCGCGGTGGTCCGAGTCGGACGTCGCGAATGACGTCGAAACCACCGATAGTATGTAGGTCTGTAATAGCGATAATAATTTTTTATATTTAAAAAAAATAATAAATAAATAAATAAAGACGTAATAATTGAGGTTTAAAAAATAAAACTAAAGGTTTAAATGACATTAAATTAAAGAAAAAATAATTAAATAAATTAGCAAATTGAAAAAAAAAATACATATATATATATATATAACTAGTAACGAGAATAATAATATGTATAGGTACCAATAACCAAAAATAATCATTCCGAAATACGGCTTCTCGAGCGAAAGCTATATTAATTACATAATATATTGTACGTGTGAAAGTGGTTGCCTTGTGTGCATGGAGGGGTCGTCTGACATTTATTAAACGATCGCACGTATTGAAAAAGACAGCGAGAGATTAAGAGTGAGATAGAAAAATGAACATGGAGAGACAGATGAATGAGAGAAAATAATCATAATAATATAAAGAGGGAGAGAGAGAGAGAGAGAGAGAGAGAGAGAGGAAATATTATAATAATTATGATAAAAAAAATTAAAATACTACGATGTATACAGACATTAAACTATTAGAACATTAAAACTCTGTTTTCTAAAAAAAAATAACTCTATCGTCTCGTTATTTACCAAAAACCCTTTTTGTCAACCTTTTTCGGAACGAAGTTGAGGTCGAGCTCCTGGTCCACCAATTGGAAATTGAATTTTGATGAAGGGGTAAGAAATTAGGGAATAATGAAATCGACTATCCAACGAATCAAAATTAAATCCCAAAGATTCCAACCAGCTTTTGTATCCCGAAGCGATTACTTTCCTCGACTCAAATTAGCTTTGAATAAAACTTATTTCATTTATACAGAAAGTTTATTTCAGCAGTGACATTAACAACCTTATCATTCCATGCGCAGGTGCCCGTCTCAGAAACGTGACACTTTCAAAACGGTATCAAAATTGATTCTATACGATATTCACGTATCCTTAACACAATACAGTAAACTTTGCTGATAATGAACGAATAACCGAATCGGCGCAAACGAGGGAAAATTACTCAAAAGCTTATTCTCATGATGGTAGGTATTTTTATAGGATTGTCGACTCGAAAAATTTTCAATCTATTCAAAATCAATTCGATGAAAGATCGCAATGTGGTGTATAAATTTCCAATTGATCAGATCAACGGTCAGAGTCGAATCGTGGTCGCCACCTTTATCCTCGTTTTCGAATTGTTTTTCTTGATAATCGGACAATTTTCCCGCATGTTTCTAATTCCATTACAATTCCAATAAATGTGAAAAGGAACAATGAATTCCTGTGCAGAATAAGATTTCAAAGATAATAAAGGTAAGACTTCGTGTTTCCTTGTTCCTAATAATTGTAATCATCGAATAAAGTGAATTGGTAGTCCTACCCACGCTCTTCCCTAATCTAATTTCGTTCGATCCAAACTTGATTGTATCTAATCGTAAACGTCTGGTTGAATCGGACCCGGTGTAGAGTTTGCTTCGCCGGAAGTGATTTCGGCTGTTGTGCACCAGACTGAGGTCGCGTAGGGTGTGGGACTGTACAGCTGAAATACGTAGGGTACAAGTTGTTCGAGGTACGTTCTTTATTTTGTCTCCCTCGACCGTAAACCACCGTGCACAATTTGTAACTGGTTCGAATCAAACTCCCGACTCGATTCAACCATTCACTCACAGCGATGAACTTGGATACAACGGGAAGTACAGAGATCGTGACAGGCAACCGCATCAACTTCCGTCGAACCAGACGAACTGGTGGATCAGTTGTATGCGCGTCGCTCACAACCCTCTCGGGAAACTGACAAATTAATGGGGTCGGTATAAACCAATTAGTAATCAACAGCCATAGTCACTCTCTGACCTCTCTTTGTTCAAATACGTAACAAGGTGGGCAGGTATGAATGCGGAATTATCTGTAGATATAAAATACGTTCGGAGACGTATAAATTCGCGATGCCTTGAGGCTCGACAGTGGCTCCCCCATAAGCTCTGGGGGGTTTGGGAGAAAATCGCAATTTCAAGCACTTTGGGCAACTTAACAACATGAGATTAGCTGTCAGCGGCATGGCGCCGCTTGATACTCGACTCCAGCTCGGAGTACTCGAGGTCTACATCTTCGTGCCCCCTCTCTCACGTGTTTTACAGCAGAAAGGATCCACGGATGCGGTAGTAATGCGCTTAACAGGAAACAAGACCGGATTCGTGGATAAGGATATTCGGTGCACCGAGCGAGATTTTGGACTGCTGCACGATTGCGCAGTGTAAGATTTTTCAACAAAATTCCATACTATGTAACTTCTGTCGCTGTAAATATGCTCTACTTGCATGCGGCAGTGGATTTAGTCTGGGTTAAAAATTTGGCGACAGAATGTGATATGCAAACGAAACCTCGAGTCCCGCTCTTGGCACTCAACGCGTATTCCGCATGAGATGTAAAACTTACGAGTATAGGTTATCATTGACAAAGGGGATGCAAATTTTTCTCCGTCCATAAATATATTCACTCCTAAATTTTTTATCCACCTAAGAGCCGTGTCGACGAGACGTGGATCTTGTTTATTAACTTCGTTACAATGCCTAAAATATTCTCATATTTCGTAGTCTTCTTCACAATTTTTTTTTTTCTATACTTATAATTTCCTATCGAGTCCCTCGCTCAATCGCCAAGCTAGGGAAAAAGTGTCCCGTTGATGAATGACCCCACAGGGTTTCTGCCCCCTGACCCGTGGGCTGCTCATTATTTCTCGAGGTTATTTGCCAAGCGTTATTAGCTTGACCCTCGGAGAATCCTTGACAGAGATGTTGTCTAAAAAAAATTCAAAAAGAGGGGAGAAGGACAAAAAATAATGACGTAGTTGAACACGTTACGTCTACGTGGGGTCGAATAGATGCGCGGATCCTTTCGACTAGCACTTAATATATTAGTATTCCCTCGGGTACTACAAACGGTAATCCAATCTCCGTATTTCTATGCGACTTCCGAGTACATTGAATCGCGCGTTACACTGAGCCAGAGAAACTTCTATTTGAATTTGTATGCAACTATACTCAGACTGAAATATATTATGCAGTTTTCAGAACTTCTGGCTCAGTACGACCAAGTTTGTTTGTTGGTCAGACACTGCGTCGTCCTCTCAAGAATTTTTTGTACCGTAGGCAAAGAGATGGAATATTTGAAATCGTTGATTCTTCTAATTTTTCATACAGAAACTTTTACCAAGGATCCACATTACCCATATAAGAGGGTATTTTTTTAATCCGATTCACCGTAGGGGTTCAGAAGTCTATACTTTTCCCCGGTCTACGGTTAATTGTTATTTATTATACGTTCTTGTATCGTATTTCATACATAATACATTCACGTTATTTATTCTACCTTTCTCAAACTGAGTTTTATTAAATTTTCATTCGCGATTAAAATAAATGACTCCTCGCTAGACCTACGGGTCGATCAATCACACGGAAGCGTTTTCATACCGAAATATAATGTGATAAAATTTCACTCACGTCATCGAATCAATGATTGAAAATTTATTTTATTTATTCAAAACACAAAAAATCTCCCGTTATTTGATTCAGGAGTTATCCGCAAGTCAGTGAAACGTTTTTAGTAATGGATTCCTAGACGGTATAAAGCAAAGCTCTCTGTTTGCCACCGAATTTCGTAACAATTGGTTAAACCGTGCGGAAATAATCCGCTAAATTTATACGTACACTGAGTGAGCATAGTTACTAACGTACATACACAGCTACTGTACATCGACTTGCCTAGCTAAAGTTACACTGCTGTATCTGGTACAGGCAGAGAAAATACCGAAACGACAAGAAACTCGCGAAACCTATAGGTTCTTCTTCCATCCCGCATATTTTCCATATAAATAGGTTTCTTTTTGCGCCTACTCGTTCTCCATTCAAGATGAAAAGAAACATTAAGCCGAGCTCCACCAGCACCAGCAGCAGCTGGCCTAAGGGAATTCTTTTGAGTTTTGAGGTAATAGAAACGTCGGTCGTTGAATATAAAAAAAGACACAGTGATTGTAACGAAAAATGCAACAGCTAGTGCAGTACGACTTTTCTGCAGAACTAGGCAGAGTGGTCCGATAACTTTTTCCATCGTCTATATCCACCCAATGTACACATACAATGCATCAGTATACATGTATATGGGGGATTCCACGTCAAATCGACCGAAAAAACGAGATTTTTTCCCTGACCCCTTTCGATTTGCTTGTCCTTTTGCACAGTCGAACTACATGTTGAAAGGATGAACTGTGATTTTTTTCAGATTTTTTCGACTTATCATTCTATCACGAAAAATAATCGAATAAATTGATTTTCAATTTTTTTTTATTTTTCGCGCCTACATAGCTCAAAACGTGAACGATGTATGAAAAAAGTTCCGATACCAAAATTTTGGGGCTTTTTGTGAACTTTTCGAGAGTATTTTCATCAGATTTTTAATACCCCGTTCAAGTGTAGTTTTAATACAAAATGAGTGTAAATCATTCATAACTCAAAAGTGCCCTGATCGAATTGGCTGAAATTTATACACAGCGTGTCTTTCACAATGCCAAAGGTTGTCTGAAAATTTCAAAGTGGGCCGAGCAGTGGTTCAGAAAATGCATCAGCAAATATTCGCAGAGTGGCTAGAATTCGGCGATTATGAGGTCGCAAAAAAGTTTTTTTGGCCACGATTCGAAAACTCAAGATTAATATTCATTATTCTTGTCTGCCTACTCGCGATCGCCCTTGAATTTTTGAATTGCGGCCGAAAAAACTTTTTGGCGACCTCATAATCGCCGAATTCTCGCCGCCTTGCGAATATTTGTTGATGTATCTCTTGAACCACTGCTCGGCCCACTTTGAAATTTCCAGACAACTCTTGGCATGGAAAAAGACATGCTGTGTAAAAATTTCAGCCAATTCGATCAGGGCTCTTTTTTGTTACTTAAGATTTTCGAAGATTTTTCACCAAAACTGCAGTTTTGCGAGGCACAAAAGATTGCAAAAAATTATTTTCAGAAATTTCAAAGAAAGACGCGAAACTTTTGTATGACAACTTTTTTCATTGTTCATCTGGATTTCACGCTATGTTGGCTTGAAAACTCCAAAAAACGCTAAAAGCTGATTATTTGACCAGCTGTAGTGAAAAAATACTTGGTCAGAAAAATCTGAAAAAATTCACAGTCGATCCTTTCAATGTGTACTTCCACTGTGTAAAAGGACAAACAGATCAAAAGGGGTCAGGGAAATCGACCGGTCGATTTGACGTGGAATCCCCCATATACACTGTCATTATAGTGGAGTCTATTTTCAATATAGACCGAAGAGAAGCTATTTCTGCATTCCGTTGATTATTGTTATACTTATTTCACGTCGTTATATCTTCTAGAAATCGATACATTCCATCGGAAAATTCATAATTTTATCAACGTCAGTATATAAAGATGAATTGATGCTCCTTATAACGTCAGATATATTGGAATAAGTAAGTTATTACCAAGAACGTATCGACATTATAACAGTTATTGGCTTAGTGCAAGACACACGGTGGCTTCAGAAACTACGTCCTGCCCAGCGATATGCAGGGTCTCAAGAGAGTGGATAATTATTCGTTCCATGTTTCACTCATACAATAGGATTTTAACTAAAAAATAACGTAGGTGAGATCAAGTTTCTTGTAGCTTGACGTCAGTGCCGACCACTATAGCAGCTTATCGGAGCTTGTTTGCAATACCAGTCGTGAAAAACGTCACACAAGGTGTAATCTTCCCTTCTGTGGGTTGTAGAAGGTCACTTATGTAGCAGTGTAAGAAAGGTCAATATTCTTCCGTCCGATTACCCAGTTTATCGGCAAATGGAGCATGTGGACATTGTTTAATTGATGGAAGGTATATGCCAAGTCGAGAACTAAGGGTGTACCATATTCGCAGTGAAACGAAAATATCTGTGGTCGAAAATTGCTTCAAGACTTGATTCATCATAATTTGTTATACAGTAGAACCGCGAGACGCGGGCTGTGAGTGACTTTTTTCTATTGTATAATAAAGCGTGAATGGTAGGTACCGTAATTTTACACATTTAGAACATGTAGTCTGGCTTTGACATTCTGTAACTGCATGTACAGGAATAGAAGAGATACTCGAGGTAATTGAGATTAATGAATACTCTTCGGATTCGTGAAACGCAGCTGACATTTTCAGTGCAATTACGGAATACTTCGCTCGTGGCGTTGATAATTCGCGGATTTTGTACATATGTGAGGTACTGCGAGTGGAATCTCGACCTAATCCAACCCAACGTAGAAAATCAAACGAATCGCAATCAACGTGAATGTAAGGAATTATAAATTTAATATCGACTATTCTGCCCTCGTCGTCTTCGAATGAAATATCGTTGGAGGGTGATTCCTCGATTGGTGCAATACACGTATGTATATATTTCACAGGTACATACTATTTCTGCACAAGATGTGTAGGTGATTGTAATTTCTGAAGTGGTGCACAGGTTTAGTAGTATAGAATGCGAAATTTGTAAACATCAAACGTTATGAGAAGTAATGTCGGGTGTAAATCAACCCTGCAGTGCAAAGGCGGGTATACTAGAATAGGTTAGCCTTCCGTCTGTAGCCCCGGAAGCTTAATCAATTCCGACAGTTCAATTTCTCCTCAAAGCGGAATTATACCCTGTACGGGATACAAGTACTGAAATTATAATATAACGCAACGATATAGTTACGTACAGGGCAGCGGCAGGCGGCGCACGAAGAAACTCCGCAGGAGCAAATGCATAATCAGACTTTGATAATTTCATGCCATTGCTACACAATGTGAAACAAAGGAAGACGTAATAAAAAGAAGAAATTAAAAATGTATAAACGATCGCGTTATCGGGCGGAAAGATTAACGAGATGGCAACAAAGGAAGGGAGAAAGTAATAACGTAGCGAGGGCATAAATACTCTTCTGAGCGGATTGCGGATTAAATAACTGAAGATATCAAGCCAGTGTACTACGTAGATAGTTTTCAATAACCAAAGAATTTCTAATTAAATCGTATATTCCGTCTGCTGCAGTCAGCCCACTGTCTGGAAGTTTATCACATTTACTGTGAGCGTATATTTTATATTTTCTTCCTTGTATCGTAATAGTATAAAGTAATAAAGAGATTCGAAAGGGAAGGTAAAGAAATAAGGAAGACGGGAATTTCTCAGTCACGACAGAAGCATACTACCTTTGTTAATTTAAAAGTAAAAAAAAAAAACGAAGAAGAAAAACGTTGAAATCCACTGAGTTAGGACAATCGGGAAAAAACGAGAAGAAATTCTTCAACACTGAAATATTCCCGTGAATAAAAATTGAAGATCCTGAATTATTGTTCATCGTTCTTCGATTCAAGATTATTGTGATACATGTGTAGAAACCCTCCACGTTTCGTTTCTACGACAAATTATAAATCACCTGATGTGAGATAAACGAACCAGACACGAAACTGTTGACCGAAGGGACAGGAGTGAAATTGGTTCAATATGTGATGCCATGTATAGTGTGTGTACGGGACAGTAGGTTTCTTGCCTCGTCGAAATATGGCCAATATTTCACCAAGGGGGTGACAGTACCACGTGAATTATGTTTCAATATTACTAAATAATCTGCGCACATTAATGCTTACCTATATGTATTAACATAAATCTATCAGACGTCATTTTTACCACCCAGCTATTCAACGACAACAACCTCAGCCCACAAAAGTTTACAAATTCCGGTTCTTATCAGACAAAATAAATCACTTTGAAACGGAACTGCTCGTTGTTCCGTCATACGATTGATGAACAATTTTATCTATGGCTGTCTACCTGAAGAAATGAGGACACTGGAGAAACACCGCACTGTTAGGTCGACCAGGAAGACTAGATATTTGAATTTGTACCCGATGATAATGACGGCATTATTCAAATTAGCCATTTTCTCCACCCCAAGCATATCTCGAAACGTTGTAGGGTAGCTTCACTCAAATCCTTGTACGCCGTTGTCTGCGCTTTTCCATCGAGCTTTTACTCAGGGGTAATTCAACTTTCAAAAATATTCAGAGCCGATGAAGGGTGAGAATATGCATCAGTGTATGAAATATGTAATCTCACTCCCAGTCTTCGCCGGGGGGGATCCAAAGTCAAATAACAAAGTCTGAGTGACTGGTATAGGGGAAAATTTGTTCATAGTACGTGCGAAGCTCGAGCGTCGTCGGAGCTCATCCTTTCAATAGGCATTAATGGTTGTCAGACAGGATATGGGAAGTTTATAAAGTAAGTTTATCACGAGTGGTGAAAGACGGACTCGAGAAACTGAGCATCTTATAGAGGTGAAAGGGAAGAGTGAGAATGCTAGAGAAATGGAGAGGACCAGAAGCTGCGGAAAACTCTATTTCGACTCTTAATGCAATTCGACGGTCCACGCCGAGGCGAGCTTTGCAGGACTAGAGTTTTTACCCATACCTGTCCACACCGCCAAACCTCTTCGAGCAATCGGCAACTCTCCTAGAAGAATAGAAGTCGATATGTCTGCGAGAGAAACCGAGAAACCTCGATCTTATTTTCCGAAGGGTATACTCGCGTAAGAAAACTGAAAAGAAAATTAACTTACCTCCAGAACTTCCTAATAAGCTACAAGGATAAATCGTGCAGTGCAGTGATTCGATAGTACTAACCAAAAAAACAAGACCATAGAGTTTTTTTGTGTGCTCTGTAAATCACGAAGTAGGGTAAACGGTGTTATCTGCATTGGCAATATCAGATTTAATACGAGCCACGTTGTGATAGAAGGATTTTATTCGCCGTAGGAATCTTTAGATACCGAGGTTCGATCGTGAACGCGTTATTCCTTGGCTTTGGTAAGCAAACATAAGCACATACAGATAATACATATTTATAAGGTTATATATTAGACGGCCGTATAGTAGTACATAAAGGAACTTTCGACCTCGGGCGAGGGTGACAAAGGAGAAAAAGAAAGGGAGACAAAAAAAAATGGTGGAAAAGGAGCGGTGAGGAGGTTGGATGAGCAAATCGATTAACGCGCGCGAGTCCATGGAGTAAAACAGTTGACACTTGGGAAAGTCCTCCAATTAAAATATATTCCATCAAATTTTATACGAATTTTCAACACTCTTAGCATTTCTCGTATACTATAACAAAATTTCTCTACACACCCGCAGGTGGTGATCGAGGATCTCAGTTGGATGTCAGTCAACGTCGACAATAGCACCGACCCTATGTAACGGAAGGGTCAGAGATCGCGGGACGGCTCATTGTAGGCGATCATATAACGTAATGGAGTATAAAAAGAAATACATCTTAACGTTGATAACGAGTGATTGATCCCCCATAACCCGAACACTCCTTCAAACAGATATTCCACGCATGTTATACCCGTGAAATATACACACACACACACATGCGGATGCTCCCAAGGGTGGGAAACCTATCCCAGTAATAATGCTAGCTCGGATAAGACGGTTCATGCAAGATGGATGTATATTGGAATACATAAATTCTGCCAACCCTACCACATCGCAACCAACCGTAGGTATGCTCGGTCTTCGAGACAGTGAGAAAGGGAAAAATATCGCGTGGTCGGTGTATCTGCGGGCCTACATTCTCTCATCGTTAACTTGACCGTGGATTATTTAATTATTAAATGTACACGAACGAGATCATTCGGCAATCATTTTTCATCCACTCAACGAGCGATTGAATTTAATCTACTCAGGGCTGATAACGAAAGTGCAGTAGAATCCCGATTATTCGATCGAACTCGGCTATTCGACTCGGTTAATCCCCACCATCGGGCATTAGCAGGCTCGATAAGTGACGCGCGCACCGGCTAAATCGCACTAGACAGAGGGAGCCACTTTTTTCATCGAATAGTGGAGATGATGTGATCTTTGTTTGATTCAAGAAATCGGTTAACTACCTGGACATTCCTAAGACAATATATACTGAGTTAGTATGAAGAAAAACAAGAATTTTCTTTTTGTGTTTCGAATTGTGGCGTGAGGATGAAGTAATAAAAAAATAAGCTAGAGTAGACTGGGCACTAGACAGTTATAGTGCGCGATGCAGTTTCGCGATAGCATTAAACGAATTACCTTGTTTGTTGTGAACATGGAACGGATAATGATATAGGAGGATAATATCATTGGCATAAAGCCAAATGGGTGATTCTAGTAAATTTGGTTTATGTATTCGAATATATCAGAATTGGCATAATACTGTTGAGATTGTTTCTATTCATGGACGTCTGAGGAATATCTTGATTCCCGCAAGGTTCGCCTGTTCCAGGCATTCGGGAATCCAGCCACAACAATATCGTATTACTTGCCCGAACGCGGCTCAACTTTTTTCTTTCACACCTTCGGAAACTCAATCTGTTTCGAATTCAGAATATTTCCACCTCATTTACCACCTTGATCGTTGGAAAATATATCCTCGAGTATCGCCAATGAAGCGAACGAGAGGGAAAGTGCCTTTTCGGATACTCGCGAAGGGTGAAAAAAAATCTTTTCAACTGGTCCGAAAATTCTCAACTCAAGTTTTGCTGTTCAACTATACAAGTGCCTGAATATACAACGTTTGTCTGTTACATCCATGAAATATTTTTCCTGCCTCATGGACTTGTAACGCCATTAAGATTTTTCCGACACCAACATTTTATACTCCGTTCCAAATGAGCGTATCATTAGTATCATTACCACCCGCCCGAGCACACCACCCAGCTACCATAAAGCTCCATGTTTTTCGCATAACACATGCGACCATGTGCAGTAAAAACCAGGAACTGCAGAGTTATCGAGCATCTGCAAAACCTCGTTGCATTACAGCCAGGATTTCCATAAATTTATTCATGAATATGTAGGAAAAAGCATGTATTAGCATTGAAAATGCTTCCGTTTTCGGGGGATCAAATCCTGAAATGATGCAACGGAAGCGATGCAACGGAAGTGCGTCATGAAAAGTTGAATGAATAAGTAAAAGATCGAAAACAATCGAACGAGGGACATTTCGGTAATGTAGATTTCACGGTGCACATGATGAATCGTAGTATAATCAAAGATCGCAATAATAATAGCGCAGCATGTAAATTCAGAGATTCAGATGAAAAAATGCACGAAAACAAGATAACGAAGCACAATTTTCAATGCATCAGCTGCTTGCGTTACATGCAAGATCTGTAGATTTATATTGTTTCATTGACGTTATGTCACATCATTACAGCGATGGAAAGTTTGATATCCGAAGCATTTATGAGTTGCGAAAAGTACCTCATTTCAAAGCTTCACTTTTCGCACTAGGGTTTTATGAGAAGCAGTGCGAGAAATGAAGCTGAAAGCAAATCTTTTCGCACTACTCGGGAACGAGGTTGTCGCGCAGGCGCAGGTGTGACAAAAATTCGTTTCTTGCGATATATTTGAACAACATTTTTCCATATAGGCTCCCTCTTCTCGATCAAATGAGAAAAATTGGGTCGTTTAATTGTATCACGAAATTCACGAAACGGAAGCGTTGTAATTCCGGACTGAAATATCCACGCAAGGATCGACCACCCTCGATTTTCAGATAAAACAAACCCTGACTAATAAATCCTGAAAGATGAGGCGCGCGATAAAACCTACTTGAAAAATTACTCTCTGACTATTTCGTTTCAGAGAAAAGTTAGGTAGTACGTATATACGTACGTGGTTCGAATATAGCTCGACACCCGGTACACGGCTGTAGAACAAATTGATTCTCGAGGGACTGTTATTCTTTAATCTCACGCAACGTGTTTGGCTGGGGCACCGTGTTAACCAAGAATTTTCCAATAGTTCAAATTTCAACGTTTGCTCAAGCGTAACATACCAATTTAAACGTGGTTGCGGTTATGTATGTAACTGTCTCAAAAAATACCGTGGCTCAAATTTTCTGGCTTTGAAATTCAAAATTTGAGCGGATCTAAATTGTTAAATTGTGCAAATGTAGCTGCTTTTTATATGTAGCCACCTTTGATCCGCCATTTTATATTTTCGAGTTCAAAAACTTCTGAAGGTTTGACGTATGAGAGACCAAAAGAAAAAAAAAACTGCTGACAATCGAATGTTACAGGTAAAGTTTGACACTTTAATGACTGACTTTGAAGTTTTTGACTGGTGAAAAAACGTGGCTCGCATTAAAATTTTGATCACCGGTTTATTCCTAAACTGGGTTACTAATCCGTAGAGTGTTGAAACCAAGGGAATTAAATGGAAATCGTTTTCGGGAAAGACTGATAAGCGCCGACGCGTATAAATCGAGACATCGAACTTAAAACTTTACTCGTAAATTTGTACGGTCAAAAAATCGACCGTTTTACTTGAAAGCTCGTATAAACTACGAGTAGACATACAACGAGCTTTGGATAAGTTTTTTATTCACTGTCTTTCTCGCAACTCCACGTGTCGATAACACGTATAAACACACGGAGTGTCTCATTTTAAACATACTACGTTTTTTTCTAATTTTTCTTCTTTTTTTACGCGGAAAAGCTGCAATGAATTCAATTTAATTCGGTCCCCACGCTCCCAGTGGAAAGGATTGTAGATTCTATTCTCAAATCCATTGCATATGTGATTTAATTTCCAGTGAATTAATACAGCAAACTGATTTTTGAACCACAATTTGATTTTTACGGCGTGATCAGAAAACCATGAAACTTGAATGCAAATGTTATCCGAGTATCTTTGACACGATACACCGTGTACATTATGCAGCCGGAAGCGTAGTAGCGTAGCCTGAGGGTGTGGTAACTGAAATACACGTAGCATCATCAGATATGAAAAAAATTTGTCATTATTAAACACGAACTCGAAGGGCGTTACTACCCGGGTATTATACAGTTTTTCCGACTGAACGGACAAGAAAAAAAATCTCACAATTGTATCAAAGTAAGACGGAAGTAATTTAGAGCCTCGTTAGGCACGCGGTCTCAATTAAATTGAGAATAAAAAAGAAATAGCTTCAACTCAACCCAGTGAGGACACCTCTCGCCCGTGAATAAAATCCTGTACATGAAATTTAATGCGAGTATTTAACGTGAACGGGTGTATGACTGCATTGAATCGAGCTACTCGACTCACCCGCGGAGATGTGATTACAGTAACTGGAAAGGTGGGGGAGAAAAGCTGTAGCATCAAAAGCTAGATTTCAATGCGAGACTGGGTTCCGTTGAATCCATTTAAAAGTTGGACCGCTGGACCAGAAACACGACAAACGAAGAACCGAGCATTATACGCTAATGCCTGCAAATGCGGGAACGAGGCCTAAAAGGTAATGGCTCAACTGGCCGTAAAGAAATACCCTGATACGTCAACGCCTTGGTCCCTGGCACGCGCTGTTGGTTGGATGTTGGACTTGGATTACAAGCTTTTACCAAGTAAAAGCGCGCATTTGTTAATTAAACTCGACTTCCTCAATTTCGCGGTTTTACTGCACGCGTCGTAACCCGGAGTTGTGGGGTTTGTTTTCAGTTTACATTCCGCTTCTTCCATGTGGAACAAGGCGTCCCTTTAACACCCTGTGGGTCACTTCATTTTTAACCTGTTCCCTCGGGTCGTGTCACATTTTGTATAATCCTTTCGGCGTTACGTTACACCGCATTTAAATTACACTCTTTTTTCTTCATCGCTACATATTCCTTCATATTCCATATTCATTTTTTTTTTGTAGAATAAATAATTCAATTCAATTGACTTGACTGAATTTTTTTCAGTCTCAAATTTATGCATTCAACTGGGCATAATTTTATTACATTCAAGTCGATAATTCGATCATTTCGATTGTTTTTTCTTAGTATTCGCTGTTAATTCAAATGAATTCATTATTTGAACGTAATTTTTGTAATTCAGTTTTTCAATTTTGTCAATTCATTAATTCAGTCAATTTTCATAAATTTCGTTACCCTCGTTATTTCATTTACTTCTTGAATTCAATTATTACACGGTCAATTCTCATTATTTCAGTTATTTCTCATTAACTGATATTTCGGTTGATTCTCATCAATTCACGAGCTATTGACACGTCGATTTAACGCGTTATTCCACCCTCGGTCCATATTTCACGGTAAAAAGCATAAAAATGCACGGTTATCGGATCAGTACTTTTTTGTTTTTTTCTACTCTCCCACGGCGTTTGAAGTACCTGACAAAATTTAGGATTTATTCCAACAGATTCACATTCTTTGCGGAAAACGTTGGTACTGACGTTATTTTGCCGAGTAAGTCTTGAGCTCAGATTCGAATTTTGAAACATGTAGCATTGCTCGGCTATATAAATTCAACTTTACTCCATAATAACAGATTTATTAGTAGCCAACAATAAGTACTCTTTAGTACGAAGTAAATTTTGATAACACCGTCGAGTACGTTTTAATATACTATTTTAGTAAAATTTACGTGCAGCACAGCCTCGTACAATTTCCTTAACCCGAATGAAAAGCATGAAATACTTCGTGTGATGGGAGCACCGTTTCTCGGCGATTATGTAAAGTTCATAACTCATTTCTAATGTAATTATAATCTCTGGATTCGTTCGATTAATCATAAAAATATAACTTGGAGAAAAGCTCAGATACGGGTTTACAATTCTTAAGTGTTTTAAACATCGATTCTACAATGTTTCCAGTGCATTTTGACAGCGGCCATCGTCTTTATAATTCACATCATAATATGTATTTTCATGGAATAATATTATCACGATAGTCTCGGAATGAATCTTTCGTTATCTTCGGATTTCAACCGCAGGGTAAAATGTGCTTTCTGTAGTAAAAACAAAAAGCATCGGTTAGTTCGCCGAGCTGAAAAGAGGGAAAAAATAACTGCTTGCACACAATTATCGTACCTTTCGTATTGACTCTATGAAAAGTCCCAGGATGATTCAAATTTGTTTATTCAATTGACCAAACGAATGCAGCCGTATTAGTACGTCATCATAAAAGCGTGGTATCACCTCTTCTTTTCAAATGATGCGCAATCACGATTTGCTACACTCTGACTTCGGTGTTCCAGAGTGCAAAAACAAATTTAAAAAACACTCATTTTCTCGCGATATTAAAGTTAGTCTATATTTTTTCCTTTTTTCCCCCTCTTTTCCTCCTTCATGCTATGTCGAGACATTTTTTTTCAGTTGTATTCTTCACGCTTCGCGTCACAACTGTCGAAATTACGTCTTGAGCAACGTGAACTCCTGCAATTCTAATTAAAGGACGATAGGTGACTCGATGATGGTTCGATTAAATGAAACAAAACTAATATTTACAAAAATCCACAGATTTCGCATGAGATGCAAGAATTGGGACATTGAAAATGAACCCGCGTTTATAGTAATGTATGGAAATAGGAAAAGTAAATGTTTATCTCTGTCCTGATTACTAATATTTACAAATATAATATCGATTTTATCTGTTTATCTGGATTACTTTTGTCGTTCAGTTGAAGGTTATGTTGAGAAGAAGGTATTGATGAGAGTATGATTTGGGAATTGTGTGGAATACGCTCAAGAGTCTGCAGATCTATTTTATCTTAGGGGGTTTGCAAGCCTCGAGCGCCATAATACTTGAACGAATTTCATTGGTGTAGTAGAAAACATGTAAAGAATATGGTTCTTTAATTTGTAAAAAAAAAAATCGACATCGAAACTTGAAGATTGTGGCCGTTATGACTGCTGAAGAAGTCCGCGAAAATCGGCGTCAAAATTTGCTGCCACGATTCGGTTCCAACGACTTATCCGATCGGCTTGGAATTTATGCAGTACTTTCACATCATTATGAACTAAACTTCTATAAAACAGATTTTTGGTCAATTCAAATTTGACGGAGTTATGCATTTTTTATTGGATGATGATAACCTTTTACAGAATTTACATTACCGTTTTTATTTGTTTGACAGCAACGGAAGGACGAAAAAAAATCTGTTCTGTGCAAGCTATAAGGTCATAACGATACATAATGTCATTTTTTTTCGAATTAAAGCTAGATTAGTAGCAGAATTTAAAGCAGATTTTTCCAATCAGACAGACAGAAATTTTGAAAATCATCAATTGCAGAATTGGTGGGATGGATGGAGGGATGGAATTAGGTTTTCCCAATGCTCCAGATTCTCAGAATCACAATACGAGGAATGGCCTTATGATAGGTCATAAAATGAATTGGAAGTTCTGCTCCTATGATGGCACATTTGGTCGCCAAGTGTGCGAACCGAGACTCAAAAAAGTCCGAAAAAAGCCTAACCATAGGGTAATTTTCCCTGAGTAGATTGACGGACTCCTTATTTTGTGTTCACAGCTGTTATAGGTCTATAAAACACCGTATATCGTATAGAATGAAATAAGAATATTTTAGCCACAGGAAAAAAAAGTGGTTATAACTAGTCATTCTCTTCAACGAAATAGATTATGGTTGGAATGACCAACCATTAACCCACGAAGATTGCACAATTTTTTTTTCTGTCGGATGCTGTGTCAGCAGAGGTCAGCGTCGTACATCAGCGGTAATATCTTACGGGCAATTTATCAAAACCGAGAATCTCGTATTAAAACAGATTTTGGAATTTGTCACGGGCGTATTATCACGACCCAACTAATGAAAATTATTCGTTTAACCGGGGGATGATGAAGCGTCAACCTCGAGCTTTCATATTACCCGAAAATGTATACCCACTCGTTACAGTTATCGCGGACCTCGGGAGTTTCGCGAAATGAAGATGCATGATTTTTAGTAACGGGGGTGCTGCGGGCGTCTTCCCCATTGTTCACAGAGGGTCTATCCCTCTCGTACCTAGGTCGTTGTTGTTCTACAATGGAGTGAGAGATAAACTTTGTTGAATATATAATCGAGTTGGAAGAGTTGAGACAAAACCGAGTCTCTTGGTACAGAGATATACGAACGACAGTTTCTGTAGTACATGAAAATAACTGAGAAATACATGAAGAATATTTTCCTCTCCTTCCGGATGCTCGACCTCCCACTGAACTCCCTTCTACGTCTTCTGTGCGCTTCTATACTCGATTATTTTCAACCCGTCTCCATTCATTGCTGTAACTAAAATCTAGTTTCTTACAAGCAATGAGAAAAAAAAATTGCTAATGGAAGCCTGGCGCAAGTTTTAACAATTTGTGACAAGATGAGAGAGCGAAAAAATGTGACCACACTCACCTTTACATTTTTCAGTGAACATAGTGTCAAAAGTATGGTACATAAAACAACAATTCCAACTCGGAGCTCGCGTTCAAGCTCACAAAGTATAACAACATTTCATTTTACGGAGTAAAAAACAAAAAAATGTAAAAATAGCTTTTAGAGAAGAAATAATGACTCCTCCTACACCATTCTGTGCTTCACGAAACCTTATTCTTCGTCTCCGTTTACGAGTCGCGTTAATTTGAAAAAATCTTTTCGCTTTTCGCTTATTTTTTCTCCAGTTTTATATACAAGATGGTAACCAAAGTCGAGGATTTCACTCACTGCGAAGAAAAATATACATTTCAACATAATAGTTCAAAGGCTCCCACGAGATCTCAAAAGAAAATCAAGGACCGTCAGAACAGACTGAAAAGAATTCAGCAAGAGCCAGAAGCTAAAAGCGAAAGTGGTCGTATGGGTCCTCGTGGTCTTCAATCTTTCATACGTAATTTTCCTTCCTCCTTCCGGTTATGTGAACACTTACGGTTCAGTATTTTATTTTTTTTCACCCTCATGATATAACATACGAACGTGTACAGAATACGAAACAGGCATATCCCGTGGAGTATAACGCCATTCATTTTATCCAAACACGATAACACTTTTACTGGCTCACTGTTGTTTTCGGATAGGTATGGTTGTGTCCGCTCGACCAACCGACCCTTCCGTCGCGTACGAGGAAACAGTACGTTAATTAGCACGGTTTAGTTGGTGAGTGAAAATGCTTTACCCCCCAAGCCCAAAACCCAGTGATTCCCAGACTGGTCACTCTGAAAATGGGAGGCGAGTAGACTTCTCATTAATGAAAAAAAAAATTGGACATCGTAGAGTCGAAAGCCTCTTTGATTCGATTCTAAAGTGAAGATAACCTACGGCCAGATGCACTAGACCGAACGAGACGATGAAAGGAAAATTTGGGAAACCCTGTGCGAGGGAATTCAAGCGTGAGAATTTTCGTTAACCGAGGCTGTAAGGTGGAAGAACAGAAAAAATATAATTTGAAAGTTAAAGATAAATTTCTGTCGTCGTTACACATGTCGAGGTGCGGGAATAAAATTTCTTCGTCGAAGGAGGCAGTCATAGTTCCGGGTTATTTGATGCGAAATTTACAAGCATGTTTGCATATAATACTGTATACCAACATTAGCTCGTATTTCTAGCCACAGTGACGCACACGTACCGATATAATTCACTAAGCTACGCTCGGTTGTGGAGTTAGTTCTACATCGATGCTTTAACTACGGTTCCGATGTTATTCTAACCGCGGATGGTACACCCATAGTTGTCTACATACACGTAACATCCCACACCATATACGTACCCATTCAACCAAGTCAATGTTATGCCACTCGTGCTTCAGTTGCAACGGTTGTATTTTCTGCGTCCAATACTTCCAGTTTCGGATAGCCTCGCATTTTTTTTTTTTTTTTTATTTCTTTTTACCGACCAGTGCGATACTCCGAATCTCTGCACGGATTACGCCGCAGTAAAAGCAATTCAACTTTCGTTTATTCTAGATTCTCGGTTTCACACAGGTCGTATAGAGTTTTTCGCATTTTAAATTAGCAGTCGACGCGCTGATTTATTCCAAACTTTTTCCTCGGGTTACAACGGTGAAAAGTGTTACACAAAAACTTTCGGAGCTGCGGAATCAATTTTCGAGATACATCCTTTTTTTTAAACAGTTTTGAAACGAAATCAACCAGTTTACTGTGCCGAGAAACCGTGTTTGGATTAAATAATCGTAGGACGCCACCCAAAGTGCAGTTGACGTAGTGTAGTTCTGCTGTGGTCAGACAGTACTAGACTTTGGCAGGAAAGCTACGGTTCACGCTGACATCTTTAGTCACAATACTTGACAATTTGTCTGGGAACGGGACTCTCGTCTCATATCATAGATTGTGGATACAGCTACTAGCTACTCATCTTTCTCTGGTTGTAAAGGTGATGGAAAATGAGAAAAAAAATGTAAAAATGTACAGGATGTCTTTTCACGGGCTGATAAACAACTGTTATTTCATGTCCCCCGTCGAAGCTGCGAAAGTTTCTGTCTCTGAAAGTAGTTTTTTTTTTCTTTTTTTTTTCTCAGAGCAAACAATCTGCGACACTTGATGAATGGTTCGGTGTATAGTTTCATCTAAATCTGCCTCACTGACTCTCGCGAACCGTATCTTTGATATTTTTATGTATTATAACACCATACTAAATAAGCACCACGTCGTTATTGTGTGCCGCGGCATAACCAACAGGGTAAAACGCGAATTGTAGTCTGCTGAAATACATTCACTACAAGGTTTACCACCAGGTCTGATGCCTTGGTTGGACTAGTTTACTCTGTACACAGGATTACGCAGTTCGAATGGCGCCAGGGAACCTCTTCGGGTACCCGCATGGATCCCCTGACGCCACTACGTTGTTCTAACACCACCAGATAAATCCCCGCAACGCTGCTATTATTTTACACCATCTGTTGTCATATCGTTAAATTACCTGTATGCAGGACATCGGCCACCTGCAACTGCGCCAATGTTCGCTTTAACAAAATTTGACGATACAGTTTCATCTATATTTCATGACATCGAATACCTTAAGTTGGAGCTTTTCTCTTCAATGGAGTCGGAGAATCTTTATCGACATCTTCCTAGGGCTCTGTAAGTGATGTTAAAGCCTGTTTTACGACGATCTGCAAGATCTAGATACAGGAACGTGGCTTCTGTTCATATGTAAGTCAGATGTAGCGATAAACAGTTCTTGAAGTCCAGAGTAAAAAGTGTATGACAAACCTCGAATCAATGTAACGCGAATAGTTTTCGCTCTTGTTCTTCTGATCCCGAGCATGAAAGTTCGGATTTCAAGTTACTTACGAGTTTGTGTGAGAATTTGAGATTCACAGAGTCTGGTGTGAGCGTCTAGGATCGAGATGGTCTTAGCTCTTTCTGGTTAGTTTGATATCGGTTCTTCGAACGAATAGTTTTGCTAGCTTATCCGATAAGCGGCTGTCTTCGGCTGAAGTTGTCGTTTTAAACAGTTACTTTTAGAGAAATTTTATACCCCCTATACTTATACCCACTTATTTACTAACCTACTTCGAAAGAGATTTACCGGATCTAACGGTGCATGATGGCTACTAACTATCTTAACGTTAATTTTCTACACCGTTTTCAGAGTAATCAAACTCGACAAGAGCTGTTGCAGTGCTATTACCCGAACGTAAAATCTTTACAGGTGTACACGTGACGAGATTTTATGGCACATAGTTTCCCGGAGCTAAGGTACCGCCGGCAGTGTTAATTTCAGTTACAAGTCTCCGTAAACTCGGACGTGGAGGAGAAAATGTCGGGATAGTTTTTTTTCTTCTTTTCTTAATGTATCTCTTCGGCTTTTTAGACTACGATACACCTGAGGTCTGACCTCGAAGGCGTCTCGGTTGACACCAGAATCCAATTTCCGTAGTCTTTAGGAATATCCTGGAAACCCGTATTCCGTGAAATTTTATGTATGAACGGGATTATTCTGAACTTTCAGTGTGTGCGATTTTTCCTATACTCATTATGCCAGACCGGATACCATACTCTCACGTTTTCACACCTTTGTACAGGGTGCAACATTTTCTAAAGAGTGGATTTCACTTGAACTGAACTGATAAATTCTGTACCGCGAGCAAACACCCAGCTGGCCTTCGCGTAGGTATTCGGTTAACCTGTAAGGAAAGGATCTTGTTCAAGACCAGGAATTCACCGAGAGCTTCGTGCTTCATGAAGAATTTATGCTTCTCCTGATTGAATAACAAGGATTTTTCAGTATTTTACCAACTCGAAAAACTTTCATTCAAAAATAACAGTCTAGAGTTCCTGTTTGCCGTTCTTGTTTGTCTTCCGGGGAACCAGCGATTCGTCGTTTTTTGAACACTTTTTGCTCTTCCTTGTTTCTACACTTGATTATATTCCCGGACTTTTCACTTCGAGTCTTTATTTCTACCAGTGTCTGTGAATCTCGAGTAATTCTATTCCATTCAATCCTACCTCATTGCGACTAACGATTGGAAGCCCTTGATACCGATGTCGCATGCTTTTTATCTACCTTGCTAGCCTCCGGTGTTTCAAACAACCCCACACCTACCTATATTTGGCAAATCCGTAAAAAGGCGAGAAGCTTATCTCCCAAGAATCTCCTGCCAACGTGAGTCATGGAAAGTCGCACTGAATTAACCCCAGGACTAGGGATAAGAGCTACCGCCTCTGCAAGATTTTACGACGTTCATCCGTATCCATATACACGCCGCGGTACGTCGAGCTAGCTGCACCTTGCAGGTGCACGTAATGCCTCACGTACATTCATACGTACCCCACACACGGGTACCATTCTAGAATTCTAAAAGTATCTCTTTGCGGGTTAAGAAGATGAGATCCTTTTCCAGCTTCAGCAGTGATAAACCTTATTCACGGTATGTTCACTGTGGCAGTAAAGTAGCAATTCGCAACTAAGATTTAACTCATTCACCAGTCCACGCGGTTTCAATTAGAAGTTTCAACTTGAATTTACCGGGTATGAGAGTCGGGGGATACTTGAAGCTCCTGCCTATCAGCCTCGTAAAACTGTTGCATCCATGTGTACATAGAACTTGATACACAAATCAACTCATGGCTCCGGAGGATCAAAGGACTTTTGCAGATGGAGGAAAGATTCGGAAGGCATGTACATTCGAGGATGTGTAACAGACAACATGTAGAGTATCAAATACTGATGGAATCGGTACATGGGATGAAACGATACTCCAATGGCAAATGAATACCAATGTTGGCTTATACTATCAAAAGGAGAATGTTGCGGATTCTGCATAAGCCCTGCTTCTGAATATGTCTCGGTTTTGTGTATTCAACAATAAGGCAAATCATGCAGTACTAATCTACCTTTGACAAACATCAGCCCAAGTGATGGATAAGAAAGGTGAAAATTATGTCCTATGATCCAAACAGGGCCGCAATCCCACACGATCAGACAAGAAGTTTCTGGTAGTGAACGTAAAGGATTGTAAGTGTAAAGTCACTTGTACTGCTAGAATTCAAGTGAATAAGTCCTCGGTACGATTAGAGAGCGCTGAAAACGTCTAATCTGCGTAATCTCGAATTGACTTTGCTTTGAACGAGTCTGATTAGCGTCAGTGTGGGTTCATCCCGTATGGTTCTCTGAGGGAGAGACATCAAAGGTTTACCTACATGAATACTTTGTGGCGATTCGAATTCCACTTTTGATGGAGCCGCAGGCCTGTTAACGAGCCACGTTTCCTGAAACAACGCTCTCGCGGTCAGAACCGCAATTCGTTTGGTCAGATGCGCAGTTAACACGGTCTCGAGTGTATAATTGGATTTAAAATGGCTGACTGTTAGGCCTGTTACGGTTACGTTGGTATCTCGTAATGGCGCAATCCGCGAACGCACTAGCCCTTTACGGAGCACAATTCCAGCTGGATTGTGCTTTGCTTATGGGCAGCACTATACAGCACAAACTCCATACCTACGGTCAGTTCCAGCCAGGGGTTTTGCACCTGAATAATGTATCACGACAACGAGGCCTGTTTCGAAAATAAAAAATCTCCAAAACGACACTTTGGCGGACAGAGCAGAGCTGGAAAGTAGGTCCTAGTGCTGTCGTCGGGGCTCAAACTCGTTAATGTATTCTGGGAGATAATAACAAGGACCCCACGACAGTTGAGGACTGGCGTCTGCAGTAACTTTTTCAGACGTTTTCACCCTCTAGTTTTTTTCTTACAATCGAAGTAACCTCTCGGATAAAGTACTTAGCCTCGCGTCAGTCAATGCCGAGGCTCACTCGTTCGTTCGAGCGAAATAAAGACGATTGCTTTTGATCCAGGCTCAGTGTTAAAGGCCTTCGACCAAACCAACTGTGCCATTTATCTGTGTAGGCGGTCCGTGGCAGCTGTGGTCAATGCGACAAGCTTTAAAACTGCGACGAAGTGTTTTTTTGTTTTGTTTTTTCGGAATGATCAATATCGGACTCCCAATGGCCCCGATGAACAGCCGCTGCACATTTCTTCTGGCGACGTTTTTATCATATTGACGTGAAAAAAATATGTCTTGGTTCTGTTTCACACAAACTTGCAATACTGGCTCTAAAGGGTTCTACCAACAATGTTTGTGCACTGTCCCGAGATAATACGTGGAGAATCTTCCCTGAGCTCGACGAGAGACGTCCGCTGGGTTGAGCGGTGTCTTTTTTACTTCGACAACTTCCACGACCTGCACTTCGTCGACGTATGACTTCGCACGAAATCCCGTGGGACCTTTCGGAGATGGGATATCAGGATTGGTCGTAAAGTTGAATCGCCTCGGACGGAATTCCGGGCGAATCCAAAAGACTCGAGGGTCACAAACTCTTCTGCACTTCCTCGGTTCATGGTCTCTCCGACGTTACCATCTACATCTGAAACGTGAACGTTATCATTATTTTATTCGGTAGAAAAACCGGGACGTTTTAACCCCTGTCAAGCCGAAAACGTATCTTTCTTTTATTTTAATTTCTTTTTATCTCTCTTATCTCCCCACATTTCTATGCAAACTATACCCACATGCTGATATTCACGCCGTTTGCTGCCACAAACTTAAAGGCACTTAAGTGTCGCCAAAAGGCAACTTTCTCGGTTCTTATACTTGGTACAGGTACCGCACCGACTTGACGAAGCGGTTTTTTTTTTAAATTTCAAGCCCGCCGACCCTCCTTGGATTTGCATGTGGTTCTCAGTCCCAGGGGATCGACCCAGCACATCCAGAATTCGTTCATTGGTTGCGGTTCCGTTGTAGAACTCGCCTCACGCCGCTAGTTTATTGTTTTCTTTTTTCTCTACTTCGCTCGAGATGACGGCCAGTATTTTTTGAAGCGCGGTAAATTTCCACCCCAATTCTTCATTCCTAAATTCTGGAACATTTTCTCTGTAAACATTGTCAGCTACGGAAAGGTTCGAATTATTTCTCGATCCACCAGCTCCCTGGGTCCGACCCACCAGAAAAAACTCTGCGTCCGAGTGAGCATAAATTTCCACAAAATCAACCCTCAATTCGGTCACTGTGTGCATGATCAAATGTGTTTGGTGACAATTGCTGTACCACGCCTCGATGACCTCCACGGGACTTTCTTAACTCGCAGACCGAGGACAGCTTAACTTTTACCAAAACAGAATCTCCACGCCCGCAGACTGGCCTCTGCAGGATAACAGACTCTGAAGTTTCGACCATTCATCTCACGCCATTGACATGTGGTTAAAGGCAACTGTTACAACTTGGTAAACACCTTTGAAAAGTGCCGAAGCACGGCCACATAAAATTAACAGGTTTCTTGCTATAAACTGGGATGGCATTATTTTTAATTCATGGTTTCTGACAAACTTATGAACCGGAAGAGTCGACGTGAGAATACTAGTGGAACAAAAATTTTTACCTCCAAGTGATATAAAAGTTGAAACTTACGAGTTACAAGCAGTTGGCTGTGTTCTTGAAAAATCTCATTAAATCAGCTACCAACACTGAGCGGCGTCGTCCAACATGAATAAAATGGCTTCTTCTCTCCTGGCATACATCCAGCGATTTTTTGATAGTCCGTTGAATGCACCTCATTCCGTGGGAAAAACAAGAATACATCAGGAAATAGAAGCGTTGAATTAATACTACATCCTCCGTTATATACCGCACAAAAGTTTTTTTTTTTTTCTCCACCCCCATCAGCTTGGTTCTGCAGTTATTACATAATTGAATTCAGTTTCGTCGTACGAACGAGGGTGTATGTATCGTACTCACATACGGCCATAATAGAAATAACCCGTCTTGTGTCTTGAGCAAATTTACAAGGAAAACCCCGTAGGGATGACACTTATTGTGAAGGTTTACTTGTCAGCCTCGGAAACGTCGACGTCGTTCCCTCTAGGCTATAACTTTGTGAACATTGCCTCCCTAAAGAACGTTACCTGAACCTACGAACACGTCCCGTCCGCTTCACTTTAAACAGGATCTAGCTTCTTACAACTATTCGCGATTCTTTGTCCCGCGCCTTTTGCACAAAATAAGTAAAAGTGATCGCACTGCGCGAGGAAAGTCGGCACGTAATTTATACCTAAGTGCCTAATTACAGGAGCTGGTAGCACCGCTAAGATTAAAAGCTTCCGTTTGACGCGGTCGGTATACGGAAATTCAACGACTGATTGGTAATCCGGATTTCCAACTTGATCCGGCAATCAGACTTGCCTCGAACGAACATCACAACGCGATATTACCCGCTGCCGAGATGAGAATGTCGCGTCTGCGCCCGCAAGAGCCCCATATCCATGGTCAATAAATTCGCGGTAGAACCCTGGACGATATAGCCCTACGAAATTACTAGTACAGTCCTATAACGGAGGATTATAGAGATCCGTGGCATTTTGACGCGAAATTACGTCGGAGAATATTTCTGTGTCAATTCAGCCGTCAGTTTTAATTCCGTCATTTTTTGTTTCACCCTTTATACTCTAGGTTTTGCAAATGGAATACCGAAACAAAAAGAAATTATAGAAAAAAAAAAGAGGTACCGCCGGAGGGATGTGAGAGGATAACTGCCGCAGCTGCATATAATTCTCTATACTCTGATGAAAATGTACACATAATTTTACTCCCGGTTGAGCGAGAGTGTGTATAGTTTTGTATTTGAGTAACAAAACATGGATGATTTTTATTGCAATGAATATACGAGTTGGTAAACTTTGAAACCGCCAGCGGTACAAAAGTATGCATAAAGAGTGAACATTCTTTTTCATTTCGAATTCAGATTATCGTTGTTCGTGACCTAGATTCGTAACAATACGTATATTTCATTCATATACTGACCGTATATTTCACCATCCGTATAAAGAACGAAGGAAAATTTGGTCAAATTTATTACATCGACTTCTGAGGCAGTTTATTCCTCGTTGTATAACGAAAAAAATTGCTTTTCTGCACCTGGGGGTCACATGCCTACGTCGACATATTTCCTTTCGACACGTTTACCAGTTTTTCGCTGGGAGAAGCGATAAGAATTTTTTTTTACCCCTCTGTGGTTCCCCCATGAAAATAAGTAAAACAATTTCTCTCCGATTCATGCGCCCACAGTAATTAATAATTATCGCAAAAGCTTATCGATTTACCTAGTATACTCATTATGTGCTGGTTAATGGACGCGGAATCTATACTCACACGTCCTTCATGAGCCACGAGGCTCCAGGCTAGATGATATAGCCTCTAATTACTGAGGAGTAACGAGTAAAGAAGAGAGCGAAGGATTGGAGAAACAAGAAAAATACAGGGGGGGGGGGGGGGGGGGGGGGGGAGAGTGAAAAATGAAACAACAATGCGGAAAATGTATAGCAGTCGTTCAAATCCGTAGCTCATTCACATGTGTCACAAGTTAGAGTATAACAATGGGCAACGACGACGAATGAACAAAGAATAATTTTTGCAGTCTATACCTGAAACGTGAGAAGTGTGACAGATGAAAAACGGAAGAAATATGAAATAGAATAAGAGACCGAAGGAAAGATTGTTTAAAATAGACGCCAGATGCCGGTCACGTACAGTGTTATTACTTTATAAAATAATTACTGGATAAGAAAATTAGTTCTCGTCGTTGAAGTTGGATTCTTCTTTCTCTCGGATCGAGAAAAACGTGGCTCGCCTCCGAATTGCTTCCCATCTATCCCACTTCTATTGATACATTTTGCATCAAAACTACGTGTTCAATGAACTCAGCTAATTCATATATAAAAAATGATAACTGGAAACTTGGAAACTTTCAGGAACAATAACGATTAGATTCGACCTACTACAGTAGGATGCTAGATGAAGGAACTACAGCTCTTATGATGCTCCTCGATGAAATTGAAAAATGTGAGGAATGTCGAAATATTGAACAAGAAAATTTTGGAATAACCATCGATTGACGTTCGTCAACCGAGTCGTAAAAAGTAAGCGAATAGATGCAAGAAAAAATGTAATTATCACACTAAAGATTATACGGCGCGTTTTAAGAGGTGAAGCAAAAAATACTAATTGCAAGGAGTTTGGCTGTTGGAATTTTCAAGACATGTTTTTACCGCGTCGGCAGATGCCTGGCATCTCAACCACAGAAAATTAATTTACGAACTTTCATTATCGAATATCGTGTGGAAATAACACACAGCCTCATAAAACGTTGGTATTTTTTGTTTTTTTGTTTTTAGGAACTTTTTGTGTTTCTCATTACCAAACTTGATCCAGCTGTTTCGAACAACCGTATATCAAAGATGCTGTCACTCTCCTGATTCGGAGGCAATTATCGGACGTGTATTAATCGACCCATGGGGGTCAGTCTATGCCGTGCATAAACACCAAATGCACCCCATTTACTATCGAGCCGATACTATAGCACAAACAAGCTATCCAAGATCCTGGTAATTAATTTAAGTTAGACCGCGGAGGTTCTGCACCGAACCCTCTGTATCCAGCGTACCTATATTCGATCCGCGAGACTCTGCCACCTTTCCCTAATACCTAGTGCCTACCAGACAGGTTTCCACAAGGAGCCTAACACGTTCAACTAACGATGAAAGCTCAGAGCAGATACCTGGGGGTGGATAGGAAAGATAGTCCCGGAGTTACTTAGATTCGAGTAGGTGGTACAAAGTTTCATACCAGGGAAATTGGCTCAACTATAGTTGTAATGTATGCTGATTTAACCGCGCAGACTATGATTGGGCAAGTTACCTTGTATATCGTGGGCGGTGAACCGCGGAGACAAAACCCGTGGTTTTGACGGCTGGTATACATTCAATCTTTTACCTCATTTCCCACGATTTAAATTCCCGGCGGAACCTCCATCCCCTTCTTAAAACTTATCTCGAGCCGAGGTTCACATCGTTGACTATTGAAAAATTGCGGAAACCTCGAGGCGCTTGTGGAATACTTGACGATCTACCAAACCATGCTTCATCCAGACTCTAATTATTCGACACGAGTTTATTTTGACTCCTCACAATCGATTATCCAAGAACTTTTATCTGTAATTGATTGCCTCTGCACGAATGAACAAACCTCTTGTAAAATGTATAGAACAAACGGTTACCAACGCTGTTTGATTATTGAAGCAGGTTTCGCGAGAGGTTCAAAAAGGATGCTCGGGCATCGAATTTTTATCAGGAGTTCACCTCGATATTTATTCATTTTCGTAGCCCCGAAAAGCCTCTGGTGTATAGCCATAGCCTCCTATATATACATCAATTCGCATTCTCTTTCTCAGACGATCATTAGTATACTCGAAAAATATTCTCCTTGGATCCAGACGATTTACCCGAGCATATAAATGGCACGGTCTTGTGTACCAGAGACCAGCACCAGTTTCGACAATTCAGCGACTATTTCTTTCCGTATACATTACAGCAGGTCCCCCGCAGACGCGACGTCTCACTGATCCAAAGAGTACCCCTAGGATATACTCGACTAAATTATGGGGTGTATAAATGTATATAAGTATCTCTGCTGGTGGTCCGCGCAAGATTGATTATCCGATTATCGATAACTCGAGACTCGTCTTTGTTCGACGTCGAGGGAAATTTTTGCAAAAGAGATACAATAGCCGGTGGAAGATGAGACTGATATAGTTGTGTACTCAGAATGGCGGTAAAATTTGTAGAAAATCGGTTGAAGGCTCCTTTTCCTCGACGTTAAGGTATTTACCTGTATAAATATACAAGCGTTCAAGTCCTCGCAGACTTTCAGCGTGGGAACCTGCCAGCTCTTGAGGGAAAACTTTTGGCGTTTTCTCTGACCCTTTACTTCTATTTTCAGGCTCGATCCTTAATAGTAACTCCGAAGGCAGAAATTGCACATTCAGAGCTTTTAATTAGACACCCGGATGATGGTAATTTCAATTTCAACAAGTTTTAAGCCGTGATTTTATCTCCTCTTCGTACCCCGGTGTTGTACGACGGCAAGAGCAGCCATTAAATCAACGATCCGATTCGATGAGTCTTCGTCAGGTACCTACCGTTGAATACATCACGCGGTTCATTATCGCGTGCATCGCAATATCTCTGCAGTTCGCTTATATTATTTATTCAATGAGAAGCCGTTTCGAATTGAAATTTTTGTCAACGGAATTAACGTCGACTGGATTCGATCAAGAAAATAATATTTTTTCCGATGGTCAAATCACACATAGCACAGCTTCGATCCAATTTTTTTCACAGCACTGTAAACCTTGATTAGGATATTCGCGGTGAAATAATTCCAAACCACAACACCCGAGACTTTAGGGGGGAGATGCTTTAATTAAAGCTCGTGGAAACGGAGCGTTTTAAAATCAAATGAGTGGTTTTACATAATGAACAATCAATTTTCTGCGCTACCTAAGTCATAAACTCGACCATGACAGAGTTTTCAACGCACTGGTTCGTAAGCACAGGGTGATTCCTGGTCGAAAATGGGATCGAAAGTTCCTTAGCCATTTTTTTTTCATGATTTTTCTTAATTATAAATGAATTTGTTTTTCAAATTTGATATAACTGACGTGATCGTCGAATCGTTTCAATACCACCACTTCCACCCTTCACCTTATATTTCGTAAATTCGGAAATTTCAAAATGGTGACAAAATTCTTTAAAAATTCATGTGTATTCAGAAAAATTAACGTATTCATTTGACATGAGAAAAAAATTAAGTAACGTTACCAGAAAATTTGTTAAACAATGTTCTGTTTAAACAATTTATTGATAACTTTTGAATTATCTATCGTCTTGATTGTGGTTGATTTTTGTCCGATTTTTATCTTATCGTAAAGTACTCAATTTGTCATCGAAAATCATTTTTGGTGAGGTATAAAAAAATATATTGGCCCACATTCTTGCGAGCGGGAGACTATCCTACGTTAGGCACACAATTTTTGTTATTTTGTTTTCCGATTACAACCCTTCACAGTCACACTGTGTAAAAAATGGTCCCTTTTTTCGGTTGAAAAAAAATCACAACTCAGAAAGGTTTGGTTCTCTCCCTTGCGAATAAAAAGTAGCAAATGGCAGGTGTTTCGTCTACTCGTGAAGCCCCTCGTTCTACATCCATATTTTATTATGTGTATCTGCCAGCCTAGGTCTATCCCCTCAACGTGGTAGAGTTTAGTTGACGAATTCCTTGCGGTATTAGGGCGTAGGTATAGGTACGATGGGTAATTTAATAGACGAAAGCTCGACGGAGTACCGTTTGGCGATGCAAATTACTCGAGTCTGGGCTACGTTAGGGTGACTAAAGAACTTAGAATTTGTGAAATTTGATTATTCAAATAGCACGTGAACGAACGTACAGACACGCGTGTTACGTACGTAGTACGTAGACACGATGGGATCGATTCCATTTCGCCAAAGGCGTAGAGGGTGTCGCAGTCGTTTATATTTTATCAGCGATATGTGCGTTGTCACATTCACTCAGCGATCCCGCAGAAGCCCGCGAAGTAGCTGTGTAGCGAGAGAACGGAAGTGAGTGGATGTATAACCACGTTAGATATGCATGAGATATATACTTGCCCGCGGGAATACCTCACGTATTAGCAAACATTTTTGGAATTCTCCTGGATAAGCTTTGAATTATAAATTTCAATTCCAGATTTCGTCAAGGCTTAAGAGATCCCGAGATTATACGGAAGCGTTCGTTCGCTCAGTACCGCACCGCGGCGCGGCGCTGTCGAATTTAAAAGTACGATTCAATCTTTGACTTTTATTCAAAGCTAAACTTTTTCCCCGACGACGAGTATAAAGACGGCATAAAAATCTCGGTATATACCTACTGCAGTGGAATGTGAAAGTTATCGCGACGTGTGGGACCACGGGCATATCACCCGTGAAACTTTTCAAACAAAACAGATTTAACTTGTTCTTTCAACGGGCGAGTTCTGCATTTTCATCCGTCGCTGATGGAACAACGTCTGAATTTCCAAACCCATGAATTTCGGCTTTCTGAATTATCATTCCGAACCCGCACGCCTGCTTTGCGTGTCGGGGTACTGCGGCCGGATATAAAGACTCGACGCCAGCAAATATTAGTTATTTATGTCCGGTACCGGACACCCATAATGCGAACCACGTCCACGTTATGGCCTGGACCGTTTCTTCCCAGCGAAAGCTCTAACCCGCAGAAGAAACACGGTCGGAGAGTGGCTGGTGGTTTCGGCTGACTAATCTATCCGCGGAACTTTCTGTGTTTTTCTAATTTATGCTAAGCTACGGTTCTCATGGTAAATGGAATATTAAATTCTTGTCCGGTTAGACGGGATGAATTATTCATTCAGGTGGACTCTAGGATCCCCGGCATATCGAGAAATGTGGTGGAGTGAAATTTTATCCTGCACTACTGTAAAATCTTTGTTCATCCACGAGATCCTCGGGTCAAATCTCCTGGTTTTATTCCATGGCTCACGGCTCGCTTCTATAGGGGTTAATTCAACTGTAGGAAAAAGGTAGTAGTTCACGACTAAAAAAAAACCAATACTCTGTGGTTAAGTGAAAATTCTAATTAACGATTCCACGGCATGCAGGATGTCAGAAGTATGACAGCACACGTTTGACGTTCTTTCGAGTATATAAACTTAGGAAATCAGCTTAAAATTTATTTTTAACCGCTATTTCAAATGGCATCGTGATTCGAACTTTGAGAGTCTATAATACGTACTCTGAACGCTAAGCTTGTACTCGGGGCACAAGAAATATCATTCATCAAGCCCGAAAACGTGCGAACTGATTCTTAGCTGGGCTCCCTCAATTTTATACAATTTTATATCAATACTGGAGGGTTCTCGAAAAATGAAATAAAATTCGATTCCTCGCTCGAGGCTACAAACTTCTTGGAATTTAAAAGATTCTCAAGATATACTGTATTTTATCTCAAAACAAAGAACCCTGTATTCGATATTTCGCTTGACCGAAATATCAAAAACAATGTTTCAAATTCAGATGAAAAAGGTTGCTTCTTAATTTTTTTTTTCTTTCATCTTATCGAGTGTGGAAACGTGTTCGAAAACGATCTGAAAAAAAAGCTTCAAAAGAAAAACCCTCTTCTTGAGGTGAACAAACGGTTATGGGTACTTTCAGGACGGCACACTGACACCCTACACACTTTTCATTACCGCAACCATGCAGATGGCACCGCATACTTGTTCACAGAGAATTTTCAACCCCTCTGGGCTTCTCGAAAAGCTTTCTGAAAAGTTAATACGTATGTGAGCTCCGACATATTCCAAGTATTGTACTCGTTGGAAGTACCGGGTACATAGCAATTAAGTTGAGCATTAGTGGCAGTAAATGAATACTACACGGTCACAGAGTGGAAAAATGATGTTCCATGAAATCCACTGAAATTATTGTGTTGATTTTGTATCGGTTCAGCGTTTCATTTGTGTTTCACTCTACTATTTATCGTTGAAACTCCTTCTAAACGAAAAAAAAAGAAAAAAAAATTGCACAATAGATGAATAGATTTTACGAAGCAGAATGTCACAAATGATAAAAATGCCCGTGATTTAACCCCGTAATCCTGCACAACTGGAGCGGCAACAAAACTGACCTAGCACATGATTGGGTGGTTAATTAATATTAATTAGACCGATTGCAACGAAATACAAACTTTGTTCAGTTTCCAGTGAAATTAATTAAATTTACGCAATTTCCAACACGTTGAGGTAAAGAGAGATATAGAGCGAGAGAGAATCAGAGTACAAACTGTATATAACTTCGGGGGTAAAAGGGGGGAAAGGGACAAAGGTACGTTATCTACATATTATATAACTGTACGTATATATACCTACGCCCCCTCGGGTTCATAATCGGTTCACGAGCAGTTCGCAGCCGTTGTAGGCAGCGGACCGCCCCCTCTCGCCGCTGTATACATATATACACGATGCTACGATATTATTGAATATCGAAATTCTTTGGGGTTTTGCATTACAAGCACCGCGTTTCCAACAGTGATAAGACAAGAGGTCGAAGAGGTCCTCGGACCCCTCTTGACCTCGATATCAAACTCGACGCCCCTTTGGTGTTTTCCCTCTTCAAACCCTGTCGCGGACTCCAGCTTAAACCCTTAAAATCCACTTGTTTCTTTATACGACATTAAAGTCTACATTTATCCTCTCAGTGTATTCTATCCTTATTTAGAAGAGTTTCGTGCGAAGAACTGAGTTTGACTCTTGCCAAAATCGTACGACGCAATAGTTTTTTTGAGAATTCATAAAACTAGGGGAAGGGCGGGTAAAATTGGGATGTTTGTGTTTGAGACCAAATGAATCACTCGTATTCACCATCTGTGAACAATTATCTAGCTGGTCTTGTGACGAAATTTTGTAATTTTGAACCGTTGAATAGAAAAAAATACTTTTGCTGGTTGGTGCGTCGATCTGAGTTTCCAAAAAAGGTGCGGTTAAAACGGAGACCACGGCCAAAAATGTATACAGTGAGTGGATTCTAATTTTCAAAGGAAAATCTATCGTTTGAATAAATGTTCAAGGTTGAAAATGGCAATTTTCATAATGCCTCGTAGGTTCGCAAATAGCACTGAACGCCTTCAGTTTGATCTCTTACCGATTTCGAATGGGAGAAAAAATCAGTATTACATAGCTTATTGACAATAATATTGAAAAAAATTATAAATTCAAAAGTATTCTGCATTCACTTAGTATTTCAGGTACACAAATGACCTCAACTTATTACACCGAGCGCGAGCTTAGACCCATAATGGCTCCACTAGTGCGAGTCCCGTGTCCATTTTGTAACTTTTTTACTTCGAACGTACAGTTTTTCATCTAGAACAATCCTGTAAAGTCGCTGAATATATTGCATGTCGACAATAGCCAAAATCAACGGATCCCCATTTTTTACCCAACATCCCCGTTTCACCCGACTCTCCCCTGCAAATTTAGCAAAGAAACTGCAGTCCAACACCAAGGACTTTCCACTATCTCGTGTTGTGTTGGAAAAATCTACAGACCTTGTGTGTAACGCAAGCCTCTGACGGCATTGAAAATGTCACCTGTTTTCTCGTTCTTACAAGAAGAGTCTCCAGGCCTCCGGGTCACGGATTTCGGTGAAACTTGCAGGGTTGTTTCTTCGGCCCAAAATATGAGGCCCTTGATGCTCAGTTTCGCTTGATTTACTATATATACATCATAACAGCAAAAATGCACGGGTTATTCACTGACACTGCAGAATAATCCGTTTACCCGCTTGATTTTATGGGGCCCTATGATTGAATCTGCACGAAGCTTCATTGAAAATGAATATTTGAAGCAAAAGTTCACCATAGACTTCAATTGCCATGTCTTTGTGCTGATTAAACTGCTGATCTGATCAATCACGAATGGATTGAAAAAGGCCCCATTAGATGAAACGAAGCATCAGAGGCCCCATATTTTCGGCCGAAGAAGTTTGCACCATGCAAGTTCAGCCGGAATCCAGGTGACCCGGAGACCTGATTGTTGGCAAATTTTGATTTGAATTCGGTTGAAATAAAGTTTTTTCAAAATTCTAAGTCTAAAAGATCGATGATCGGTCACAATTAATCTGACACATCAACCATCCATAATCTTTCGTTCTTTGCCGTCTTTTGTCTTTTGCAAACTTTTTTCATCCGCATTGTTGTTACTTCCGTAACGCATCGCACGCATTTCCGTGACGTACGCATTTTTGTTGCAGTACAACATTTGATCTCCTGTACCTCACTATCACCCCGAAAATAGAAGAAATATACAATGAAAGAAATTTTATTGCAAAAAGTACAATAGCATATAGTATTTTAGGGGCAAACGAGGCCCAACCATAAGTATTCCTATGATTATAGGACATGATACTAGTTCCCTATATAGCAATAATTGCTATAGACTATTGTAATTCTTGCTTCGCAGGATCATATTGATACATTCATGTATAGCAAGAATTACAATAGTCTATAGCAATTATTGCTACGAGGGATACCTATAGTATAATGTTCTATAATTCTAGGAATACTTATGGTTGTATACCTCGTTTGCCCCTAAAATACTATATATTTTATTGTACTTATACTATACATGCTATTGTACTTTTTGCAATAAAATTTCTTTCAGTGCACACGAGTTCCAATTTTTATATCGTAAATTGACAGGCTCGATACGTAGGGGATGAAAAGATGCAGTATTTTTCTGAATCAAGCAATCAGGCCTTGTTTTTGTTACAAAATTCTGCGTGGCGTAATTAGATTTTACGCATACCAGCCCGGTATGTAACAATGCTGGGATCAGGGATACAACGGAGCGTGTGTTACACAGTTATTGGAAATTGATTCGGCAAATTCAATGAGGCAAACCATCGCCGATACACCATACATTCACCTCGACGTGTACTCGCGTGAGCACGCTGGGGATATACGTGTACTCCCACACCGCCTACGTCCGCAACGAGCTAAACTCGATAGTCTTTCTATTTCGTGGCATGTATCAACATTTATTTGAATTCCAGCACTCGTTGCATCGGAAAAGATTTCAAATTCAGATTCCAACCGGGTAGAGTGGTGGTTACAAGAATACACGAATACGTCTCTACGTGTGTGCCGCTAACACCCGCTGTCGTTCGCTGTTTCACCGTATCTTTCCTCTGATCGTTTCTTTATTTGATTTGAAGCTGCGGCGGTGGCTGTCGTAGACTGCTACGGCTTGCATACTCAAGAAACGCGTCCGATCCAATACACTCGTTTCTCCTTAATATACCAAATATTCAGTTCAATGTCTTTCAATAACTTTTCGAAAACAAGAAAAACGACATTTCTTCAGGTTCCCCTTCCGAAGACGATTTCTCGTGCACGGCTGGATTAGGCACGGATGAAAGCTCACCATCCCATTCGTGGATTATTAGCTCACAGCCGGTTAATCGATGCTTTGTGGTACATTTTATGCTCAGCCGCCCAGTCTGGACTCCATGACCATCGATTATACCTCTAATAATTAGCCCACTTGATTGGGATAATTTAGTGTGCGTGTTTGTAAGCACAGTAATCCCAGACGATGCGATAATTAGTTTCAATCTATTTGCGTCAGGCTGCGACATCAGCCCTCTGATGTTGGTCATTTCCAAAATAATTCATCGCGTTCATCTTTCGTGATAATTTCCACTACCGTTTGTTTGGGTCACCGAGATCGAAATTGAATGTTACGATTTATTGACGAATCCCAAAAATTCGTGGATTAAAAAGAATCACTTTTTTTCATATATTAATATCATTCTGAAAGCTTTTTCTCTGGTATCATAGTTCGGGTATCGCGGTATCTATCAAAACGTTGCATGCACAGATAAACTCGAATTGAAATCTCTGAGCCGTATATGTTCTTGATACCAAAATCTGGGCACTGTATTGATTTCACTCTCCAATCCCCATACGCCAGCGATATTTTTTACTCTTTCAGTTGGACTAGGTAAAAAAAACTTCATATAAACCGAAAATTTCATTTTTACCTCGGTAATCGAATTGAAGAATTTATTCCACCGTATGGGAGACTGTGGTAACACGGGAAAGGTATTTGAATTTCCATTATACAAAACGAAAAGTTTTTAACATTTTGACAAAAATTTGGTTTCATCTCGAAGAGCAGCCGTTCAATGATAGAACGCTCAAGCATTCATTTATTCAATGAACGTGATTTTTTGGTGAACGAACATGTATTCAAATTATTAAAAAATAAATAAAATCTTCGCCAACGTATGACACCCTTGAAACACGATGCATCCAGGAAGATTTATTCTTCTCGTCTAAAAGTTGATTATTGTAATAATTGGAAGTGGATGATTTTTTCCTTTTATCTGATAATGAGATTCAAGATGAATCTTCTTTCCTCATCAATACGATGATTAATGATAGATTTCTATATCGTATGTATATGATTTCCTGAATCTGTGTACAAAGTTTGGTTGATCCCTATAGTAATGTGGCATAGAAATAAATTACCTAGAAAAAAGAAAGCGAAATAAAGTTATACGAGGGGGTGATACAATCTATTAAAAACAATGTGTGAATGTTCAGAGTTTTATTTATACATTCATAACCGTGGGTAGTAAATTTCATCACATGAATAGAATTAGATCTCTGAAATCGTTATGCATTAGACCCAGGGGACCTGTCACCCTTCCAGGCGTAAATTCAGCGATATTAAAAAAAAACACTTTTATTTGGGTAGAAATTTTTTCGTATTATTTGACAAATTTATGGATTGAAAAGTGTAAGTTTTGTCTGTAATTTGAGCTATCATACATAAAAAAATATATAAAAATGACCAAGAAATCACAGCTTGAAATAAAGTCGATCAAATTCTGCGAATAGGTCTCTTAACTACGTGATAACTCCTGAACGCCTGGGCCGATTTAGCTGCAACTTCGCATGAAGACGCGTAATAAGAGTAGGTTCGGCTGGAACTAGAATCTTGTCGATCCGAATACGTATTCGTGAGCTACATTGAAAAAAGTGTGTGAAAATGCGATAAAAATATTTAAAAATAAAAAAAAGAAAGTATATTTTCGAAAATATTTTTTTATAACACCTGCGTGGAAAGCTTGATTTTCGATGCCTGTGTCTGGTTTGGAAAGGGCCCCTTTTCAGATGAGTGAAAACACGTAATATTTCTTCACTATCGCGCAGGCGCACATCGTGCATTATCGTCATTATTTCACTAACAGGCATGCGCACATCGTGCATTATCGTCAATATTTTACTAACAGGCATGCGCACTTCAAGCAATCTACGTTTCTTCACTATCACGCACGCGCACTTTGAAATAAGTCAGTCGTTCAGTAGCGCCATCGGTCGGTGGCGACGTCCAAGCGTCCGCGACGTGGCGCCCCCAGGCGGCAGCGATGTGTCAACCTAGATTATCGCCTAACTTCGGGTTGGTTATGGTCGGCCATTTGCTCAGCTGTCAGATATCATTCGTCTGCATCTCAAATCAAGCTTTCCCGCAGGAGTTATAAAAAATATGGTGTGCGATAAGTGCGGATAGGCGACATCTGCCTCGTGTGAAGTTTGAATCACTCGCTCGGCTCGCACAGCATTCACACTCGTCTCGTGTCATCCCGCACTCGCCTGCGGCTCGTGAGTGAACGACACTAGACTCGTATGAATGCTGGCTGCTCGCCTTCGCTCGTGTTGCAAACTTCACACTCATCGGATATCGCCTTCTTTCCGCACTTGTCACACAATATACTATTACTATCAAATAGAAAATGGGATGGAAAAGATGGAAAATAAACAAGTTTTCAAATTGTGTTCTTTCACGTGGGAGCTAAATAATTTCAATGTTTTTCACATTTTCTACACAATGTATTCCGTATCCCCGATGAGAATAATTTCTGCGAAAAAAGGCGGACATTAAAGTTCTTATGATTTAACGAAAATTCACTAAATTCCAACACCGATGGTGTCAAACGAAAATTCTGTCATTTGATCGAAAAGTATCGTAAAAAATCATTGGGAATAATTATTTTTCCAGAAAATTTACGAAATTTACCTCCACAGTTTTAGATATCCAAATTTTTTTTTATTCTTGCAGAAAATGTTATTATTATTCTTGAAAAATCAACGAAATTTCAATGCCATTTTCAAATTTTCTTAGTATCTCATAGACAATTTTAGAAAATCGTCATTTTGAGCAGAAATTCTTATCACGTTACTAAATATGGCGAAATTTATTCCCAATTTTGTCACTTCTGTTGATTTTTTTTTTTTTTTTTTTTTTTT
>JAFFZH010011959.1:42145-55034 GCA_018420115.1 Euura saliciscinereae
GTTCTGCAGGGCTTCGTGATTCCTCGTAGAATTTCGAAAAACTAGGATTTTCTACGATTTCCCTAATTTCGTATTTTCATCATTTTTCAGAGTCTTTCGTATAAATAGTTCTCATTGGAATAAACGGTGATTTTTGTGGTTCTTGAAAGCATCGTAGAATTGAATTAGCGATTTTACGAGCATGCGTTAGTTTAAATATGCCAGAAGACGTTCGCAACCTTGATCGTCAGATTGAGGCTCGTAAAAATAGAGAGAGAGACCCCAAATGTTCAACATCAGAATTGCTTTTTTATTACAAATTTTATTGGCAAAAATTTACAACTTAATATATCAAATAAATAACAGCTAATTTAGATAAATACTTAATGAACCAGGTCCGCGTTCTTCTTTTTTTTCTTCATCTTGATAGCCATGGGACCAGGCATCTTGAACACTGTGCTGTAAAAAAATTATTCTTTCTCATCAAGTTTTTAAACAGAAAAAAAACAGCTGAATTTGCTAATTTTTCAACGAATGCGAAATCGATAATTCTATTCTGAATAATATAATCACTCCATTCGTAAATGGGAGACTAAAATAATATCTGCAGTTAATCTAGATACTTACTGACACGTCGTGCAGATTGGGCTAAATTTGCAGAATACTGTGAAGAATGAATATTTTCGTTAATAGGATAATACATGAGTGAAAAGATACGAGTCTAAAATCAGAAACCACAGGATCAATTTTATATTCAACTTACTGGAAAGGCATACGGAACAGACATATCCAATGTCTACAAGCTCTCGATGGCAGAAGCAAGCAGCCCTGTAATCAACCTTGACTGGAGGAGGCAATACTAATTTGTTCCTGATGTTAGGATCCGGTAAAAAGACCCACTGGGATAAAGAAAAGCAAAGTCTGGTTATATTCATTGTGTACCAGGTGTAGATAAAAATAAGAATAATCATTTCAAGTTCACAAATTAAAAATTCAGGCTAGAACCTCCATTCCCATCAAAAGTTCTCTGAATTCCCATAGAAATCCCCAGAATCCCCATGAAAATTTCGAGAAATTCTATGAATGATTCGGATTTTCCGAAAATTTGATACTTTCAATGATTGGAGATAATCAGAGTTAGAATTACTACGAACAATTGCAAAGATACAAATCATTTTTGGTCTCATAGGATTCAATTTCCTAAATATTACAAAAACCTACTTGTATTTTCTGAACGTGCAGATTATCATTATTACTTTGGTTGAAAATTGATGCAAAAAATATGTATCCTTTTTTTAAAAACATTTTATCGAATATTTGAAAATCCCAAATCTCCAGAAGCTTTGAATTATTATACGGTAAAATCAAATAATTCGAATTATTCAGAGTTTCGAATAATTCAATTCGATCTTCAAATTTAATTTTACTATTCGATTTGCGGCGAATAATTCGAAAAATCCAACATTAGCACAGCCCTACTATTTTTCTGCTACGACTTGTTAGTTGGCTTCCTCTGGCCGATCTATTTTTTCAATGCAGGACAAAAAAATCGTATCGCAATCCCCGATGAGATATCAGGCGAAATACTTCTCTGATAATGCATTGAAATATTCAGATCGCTAGAAAAGTATTTAATCAGTTAGTGAGTGTAAATTTGAGGATAAATATGAATAATTTTCGAGCTATGCGTCTTATTCGAGAATTATTTAGACCAAACTCCAAACATTTGTCAATATAATCGTTGAACGATTTCCAAAAATCGTTATTATCTTGCTTTTGGCAGAGTTAAGTTATTTTTTCTGAATAACTTGTAATGGAATATTACCAATAAATACTGCAGGAGTCCAGCTAGCTGCGGTATTTTAAGATAATTTCCTCCAGTTATGTCACAACCTTGCTGAAGCAGACCCAGTTCCTGATCCAAACTGCAAACATCGACGACAACTCCCTAGAAAATAAAAATTAATTATTATCAAGAGTTTGTTTGAAATTAAAAAATTTATGTAAAATTCAATAATTTATGAAAATAGTCGAATTACCAATTTTTGAGCGGTGAAAAATACGTTCATATAGTTCATATACTGCGACGCCGAGTCGTTACTACCGGTGATTACCAAAATTCTTGAGTGTATTTTTTCACCCGCTACTTTTTCCCGTTCTAATCTAACGACGTAACACAGAGCCATGGCGAGTGCTCCGCCGATTAGGCTCTCCGTGTTCAAAGGCTTGTTTGCAGATATGTCTTGGACCAGTTTCTGAAGATTTTGTCTGACCGTTCTCTCAACCATCATGAATCCTTCGTATTGTCCGTCGGTCTGTCTGACTTCCGTCGGCTTCTCATCGGGGTATAAAAAAGTCGACGAGTGAGAATGACACGCCATCACCGCCAACTGATTGTTCGATTTTTGCATAAGATGCGCGTTTGCGAAAACTATCACAGAGTCTAGGCATTGAGTCAATACCCTTGTGTCCTGACGCACGAATTTTTGTACCGGATTTGTGTCCAGGATTATCACCAGCAGGCTTTTCTCCACTTCTGTAATGAGATTAATTACACTTCTTCATACGTTCTATCGATTGTTTCGTACTCAGGAGATTGGATCGATTCGGTTTATCCGAGTCTTAAATATCACACAACGAGTTATGCCGAATTTGGTATAAAAAAATCGATTTTTTAGTAGCGAAAATACGTGAAAAACGAAAAACAAACAGCATGACATCCTCAATGGAAAAAACAATGAATTTGTTAAAATAATAATTCTAGTAATAATTATGATAAAAGAAGCCTGTTGAGGAAAATTGATTGTTGATAAAGAACTTTTCGATTAACTAGATGACGAAAAAAACGCGAACCCTAATTATAAACAGATATTATAATTGATTGTGTTACTTTAATTACTGGTGTGTTCTTATACTAACTGAGTGGACATCATATCGTGATACCACGATACAAGATTTAACTTAATAAAGTGACGAATGAGACGTGATGAAATACATCCCGAAGAGGTTAGGAAATTCAATGACCGAAGTAACCGTATGAATAATTGTTTAAGAAGCTATAAAAACTCGATTTCGGAAAGTAAATACGGTCCAAACGATTGCCGGTATTCGATCGTGGCTCGTCTTTCAATCTATTGTTTATCACAACAAAAACGGTGAAAATACTCACCGGTCCCCATTTTGACTCCATCTGCTCTGTTATATATCTGAAGTTCTCTGCGGGTCCGTCTCTGTCAGTAGGACCCTGAAGCGATCAGCTCCAAAGGCGCGGGAGAATTCAAATCAATGAAGGGAAAATAAAGGCGAAAGAATGAAGGTTTACGTCTAAAATTTTCCAAATCGGTTGATAAATGACGGAGTTATGAGGTAACGAACATTAAAAAAAAAAAAAACAACCGAATTGAGAACCTCCCCCTTTTATGAAGTCGGTTGACAAAGGGCAACCTCTTGAGATGCCTTTCCTTAAATTCCTACGACTTTCACAATTTCTGTACCGTCCTGACAATGACCAGAATCCTCCACACATGTGCAAGCAGTAAAAATTAAATCCTACTTCAAGAGTTTTTCTCTTACAACATTTATGACCTCCTGCCTTTACTCTGGCTTATTTCGATCTTGGGTGACCATGCGTCTTATATCTATGAAGAAATATTCTTAACTCTAATCTTAAGGCTATTTCAAATATTCCCTCCCTCGTTTGATCCGCTCAGATCAATATGGCGGCGCGCGATTTTAATCCACCTACCGGGAGATTACAGGATATAACAGTATACGAAGGGCTGCAGCGGCCATCTTTGACACCCAAAAGATGATTCGCCAATCAGATGTCGAATAGCACCACTCTGAAGTTAGGCGCTATGATCTGATTGGCTGGATTGCTTCATCATTATGACAAAAATCACTTCTAGACCCAACGCGAATGCGCCTCTTATTATAATATACATTCTGTTGATAAAAAAGAATGATGTACAGCTGACAACAGAGCTTACAGAGCCAATCGCATGGAGTCTGCCGATTAACAAAACGTGGATCTCTACGTTATCGACGAGACAATTTACCGACATGGAAGATATACTTTAGCTGAAATTTATCATTTCTGTTTGATCGATGCTGAACATTGATCAAAATATTATGGCGCGATGCTGTTATCGTTTTGATAACGTACGGATATGGTTACGACTCTGTAAACTACGTATCGTAACGAGCGTGATGAATAAGCGGATTATTAGAATAATCCCGTAATATTGCCGCCGATGACTCGTCATCTTAAGTTTTTCGGTCATCGTTAGAGAATGATTACTGATTATCAGTAAGCGTTTAATACTATCACTACAATTTCCCGAGCGTTTCGTTCTATTTTCATAAGATCAAGGCTACTAGCCTTACAGTCTTTCCCTGACGATTTTAGCTCGGCGTACTTGATATTCAGACACTCTAATCAAATGGCTATAAATTCCAATAATTTGAATCCTTTTTTTTCGTCAGAGAAATTGTTTATTAGATGGTTAAATTACAAAATACTATACCTATTCCGTTTTCCTCCGCTTAACAGAAGAATATCTAGAGATGAAACTATGAATATTTTGTAAGTCGATACCATTATATAACTTAGGTGACTAAAAATAGGTTTTTTAATGACATTTTTTTCTTTTTTTTCTTTTATATTTTTTTTTTTGGTACTTTGGGTTTTTGACGCCTAAAACCGAGAAGGCGCGAACGTATAGATTTTTGTTTCACTTTGAACAACATCGCACAGTAGTAAACCAATAATAATTCAAACCATTCTGATAAATTTTGTTTAGCTCATTTGTATCACTGTGACAATAAAGTTGTTGTTGAATAATATTATTTACTGTCCACTTCCCCAGTTGAAGTTATTGATATAAAATAATGCATATCTTAAATATAATAATTGTTACATAATACATAATCGCTCATTAAGGTTCTAATATCGTCTGAAGCAATTCAAGACGTTAAAATCTCGTATATTATGAATTATCTGTCAGTAAAATAGAAAATAGAAGACAACAAAAAATCGTGGAAAATGAGATAGTATTAAAATAGATCGTATAAAGATTGAGAAATGAAATGAATTAGAAGAAATAATAATAATAATAATAATAATCATAATAATGTCAAGTCGATTTGAAGCAGTATTTATTTCTGGTTGAAACAATGATCAATAAAATACAATGTTACTTCAAATCTTTTGACTTTTCAACAGTTTTAAGATTTTCTTTTCCCCTTCATTCGTTATTATCATATAAATGTATTATGGTTTTATTTCCTTTTCTTTTTCGTTTTTTTTTATGTCAGCGTGTATCATGGTGTGTAAAAGGTCGAGCGTGCTCACAACTCAACGATCGAATCTGCTTCCTCTAGTGGAGCACCTGGAGCAATTAATGAAAACAAGTTATTTCGGATAAAGTCGTAACGAAAAATTTGCTTCAGTCTCGAAACAATTGAAATTGAAAGCATTGAAAATAGACAATAAACTCCAAATTTCATAACCGAAATATAACGATTCAAGCGTATCAATTTTTACTCTGCAAGATTCGTTGGATTCCAGTGAAACAGAAAATAGTTGGAGATATTTTTCAATTGGATTTAACATTTCTCATGTCTTTTTTCCCTGTTTATCGTAATTTGTGTTACGAGAACCTTTTTTTCCGCTCAATATCGGGGTTTGGGTTTCCTGAAAATCATACGAGTTACCAACTTCACCCAACTTACAATTTCTAAGCTTCAGGTTTTGCTATCGGCGCGCCTTTTTTTTCCTCTGCTGCGGGAGCGGCGGCGGGGGTTTCTTTCTTCTCTTCCGGCTTTTCGGCCGGTTTCTCGGTCACCTTTTCTACTGGCTTTTCCTCAGAATCCTTCTTTGGCGCGACCTACGATTAAAAAAGCCACAAATCATTCGTTTTAGAACTTCACACAAAATTTTCAGACTAGATTCCGAGTGAAATCGAACGCGTACTTCTTCTTTGCTGGCTTCGTCGAAGTTTTCGACCAAGTCTGGAACCTCGTCATCCTCCTCCAATGCAGCCTTGCCGACTGCGCTGCCGGCGACGGAGCTGGCCAACCGCTTGAGTTGGGTCAAACCCTCGGGCCCAAGCTGGCTGAGGATGCCGGGTAGCATTTCGGTGATCTGTTTGTTCTCCCCGTGTCCAGTAATGGCGAATGTATTCGCCGAGAGACTCGCCTGAGCCTTAGGGTTGTTGAAGTGAATGACGGTTCCGTCGTCCTTGATCATGTTGACCTCCTCGATACCAGGAATCGTGTTGACGGACAATTTCTTCAGGGAGCTCTGCAGCTTCTTGTCGTCCGTCGCCGCCGTCGCGTGGACAACCTTCGGAGAGCGAAGAATAAACGTGTTAGGAAATCGGCAGCGTTTTCAGCGCGATCAATGTCGAAGATCCAAAGTCCACGATGAAAATGGAGCCGCGAATTAAGGCGAAACGCGTTTCTGGTTTATTCTCGTCCTTGAATATCTCAGTGAAAGTTTCGTGCTAAATAAGGAATCGTGAGATTCCAGACACCGTCGTGAACGAGATAAAAATTTATGTCGATTGATGAAACGGAGGAAATATCAAGAATCGTGGAAAGAATGAAAAAAAAAAAGAAAAATAACAAGGAAACGTTCTTTGTGATTCAGCGAATCCACTCGTTCCCATTGTTCGCATTTATCACTGTTTTTCAGCGATTGTTCAGAGCTTAGTTCTCGAGCGATTTCGGAGTCGAGTAAACGATTTTTATAAAAAATGTCGAAGGTAATGTTTAAATGATTTTTACCTTCTTCTTACGACGGGGAGTACCCTTGCCTCCGATTCTCACTTGGGCTTGGAGCTTCTTTAACTTTTCGGGGTTCATGTTTGACTCCGTTTAAGATTTATCACTGTGATTGATAACCTGGCACGATCACAGGCTCGTTGTAATTGTTTAAAACCGCCAAATTATAGGCGATAAGAAATTCACTCGGAACGGCCGGCAACTAAACACGTGCTCGCCGTCGGCTAAAAGGGTCGAGAAAATGGAAGTAAGCTACTATCTCTCCTTCCCGGGCTGCGGCTTCCGCTCGGGCAGACGACTTCCGGTCAATAAAATACACATATTTCGATATTTGAATTAGAATATGGACCCAAAAATACGCTACATCGACCTTATTTAATGCGAAAGTATTAAACAACTTGCGGATATTCCGTGACAGTATTTTTATCGACGATCAAAGCGAGATTCGATTTTTGTTTTGAGCCACAGAAGTCAAACTTCGATTATCAGTCTCGCAGCTAATAAAAGTATGAAAAAAAAATTGTTTAGAGACTTCGGTGTGAATAGAAACGGATATATTTTAACGAATAATAATTTTTTTATCACCCGATAATGTCGTGGGTTCATATTCACTGGGTTAATCGAATGAAAATAGATTCAGTTTTGAATCATAATTCGCCCGCCTCCAGATAGCGGATGAAATCATAATTATTCGATATCCACCACCAAAAAAAAAAAAAAAAAAACTACGGATGGCCGATGCAACAAAAATAATCGATGAATCGATTAATCGATTATCAAAAAACAAAACTCGATTCAATTGGCTAATAATAATCGATTATTCGCTATCAATATCGAATATCGAAAGTTTTTACAATAGACATCATAATATTTCAATACATATTGATTTTTTTAGCCCGTTCACTGAGAATAATTTACCAGAAATCTATGAGGCATTGGGGGGGGGGAAAAAATCACATTTATAGTGAAATTTGGGTCAGAATTATAAGAAAAAGTGAAAAATCCTCTTATTTAATAGGTAAATCGATTAAAATCGAATAATAATCAATTCTTTCGATTAATTGAGTTACGAAAATAACCGATTATACTCGATTAATCGAAGAAAAATAATCGATGCATCGATTAATCGATTATCAAAAAAATAATCGAACAGAACTCGATTTAATCAGCTAAAAATAATCGATTATTCACTATCAATATCAAATATCGAAAAAATACATATTGATTTTTTATTTACCAGAAATCTATGAGGCATTGGGGGGGGATCACATTTATAGCGAAATTTGGGTCAGAATTATAAGAAAAAGTGAAAAATCCTCTTATTTAATAGTTAAATCGATTAAAATCGAAAAATAATCAATCCTTCCGATTAATCGGAGAAAAATAATCGATGTTTCGATTAATCGATTATTTTTGGCCGTTCCCTAAACTCTACTCCGAGATTGGACGGATTCTCGATTTGAATTCTATCGCAATTAAATTTGTACTGAAAATAGAAGTCAGGGTTCAGATTTTCAAAAATATGATGAATAAATATAAATTGACGCTATTGTTTTTCGTACACAAAAATTGTACACTAGGTATATTGATATTTTTTTCATGTTTCCTGTATTTACATCATAAATATACTACATGCTATGATATAGATTGAAAATCTACATGATAAATTTATTCGAAGAGATATTTTCTATCCACACACGATAAATTGTACTAAAAATACGTTTGAATTCGTGTATCATAAGATTGCGAAAATTTCGTCAACCTTAAAGCAATAATTCTAATCATTCACAATCTAGATCGGTAACAATTCATGGTGGCTACTTTTTTCGGGAAAAAAATTCCCTGAATTTTCCCTGACTTGTTGATCAATTTTTCCTGACCGAAATTCTAATATTGTCTTAATTAGTGCTACAAGATGATACCCCTAATTCTTGATTTCATTTAGATGCAAATTGATTGATAAATAGAAACAATGTTGGGAAAAATTATATGACATTTTTTTGATTTTTCTTGCCAAATCATTTACGACACGTTAGCAATTTCTTTTACTTTTTCCCTGACATTTCCCCGGTTTTCCCTGACCGTGGCCACCATGTAATTGTTCCGACATTGATTAATAAATCGTAACACGTTGTCTGAAGCTACGATTATAGTTCGGATTCATAAATCTACCTATTTCGTCGCTATTAACGAAATTATAGCGGATAGGAAATTGTAAAACATGATTCAAACGGTTCTAGAACTCGATTAAAAACGTTGAATCGAATCTTCTACACATGTCGCATATTATGCTAATATCATATTCCCTCCTAAAAAACCGGGTTCAGATTTTGGTAAATAACATCGAAACCGTATCGATCTCGTTTCAATAATGCTTCAGCATAGCGACTTTTCGTCGCCGTTGAGTGAGCTCGTTCTTAACGTGGCCGTACTCGAATCTGATCCTGAGCTCCCCTATCTTAGATATCGGAAGTATGTCCGGTATCCATTCGATCAAGAACGGCGTAGGTTCAATTTGATTCGGAGACGTGTTGCCTGAAATAGGAAAAGCTATAAAATCTGAAGTCGAATCGACTGTCGGCAAAAGAAAATCGAATACCCACCAACTTTGAGATAAGTCTTGAGTTCGAGGGGTTTTATGAGCGGCCTGTTACCGGTTTTCTTGAACCTGTCCATCTCGGTCTCCTCCCTTTTGTACAGTTCGTAAGTACCGTCGGAGTTCTGTACAAAGCTTCTCGTTATCTCCAACGGCATGATAGCCGTCTCAAAAATGGTTTTAACGTGGAGTATATTCGTTATGTGCCAAGTATACTTGGTGAATGTGCCCAAAGGCACGCCGTCTTTTCTCACAAAAGCCGTCGTAGAATTTGGCAGTCTCTTTTTCTTCCCCCCGCACGATATCCTCTCCCTGAGACAATCGAAGAATATCTGCGGCACGTGGAATACGAGAGGATCCGGCTTTCCGTCGAACTGGAAATGCATCGTTTGATTTATCCTCTCCGTAATGGAAGCGAGCCACTTCACAAAGGACAAACTCGTGTTGCTCTCGTCTAAATTCTCACAAGAATTCTGATACTTTTTCAAAATCGTCGGCTTCGCCCTCGCCTTTCTTGGCTCTATTGAATTCAAATTATTCAAACTGGTAGAACTCAGGTTCGGCAATCTCTCGTCTCTTTTTCTCTTCCCGCTAGTTGTCTGAGACATGTCGATATTGTCGTTTACCATCGCGTCTCCACACCCGCATTGTATCACCGTGTTCCCATCGATTATCTGAACCGTACCATCGTCTATGATGGTACTTCTATTGAGAAGCTTCACGGTGTCCGCATCAAGGATGGCGTTAGTGTCCAGTATTTTAACAGTGTCGCTGTCCAGGATCTTGACGTTGTTATTATCCAACAGATAATGACTGTCGTTTATCACATTGTACTTTGTATCGATCAGAGACTGATCGTCGAGAATTTTCACCGTGTCTCCGTCAAGAACCGCGTTCTGTTCAATCACTTCCAAATTGTGAACCTGAAAATGGAAGTAGGGTTGCAATAAAATTGAAAAAATCAAAACTTGAAGCATCAAAGACTCTGTGTACCTGAGAAATGATGTTGGCGTCGTCGAGAAGCGTGTGATCGCACTCAACTTCGATATTTTCGACAATATTATGGGGCAATATTGCAGCGTCCAAGTCCATCGTGTCGTCTCGAAATATCAAAAGTTGGGTATCATTTTCATCTACCGTTAAACTTTCCAGATCTGTAAGGGAGAAAGAGTATTGGTTCGAATCTATAAACGTGAAGAAATTTTTATGTAGATTAAATTTGTTTATGAGATAACGAAGGTCAGGTTTATTAACAGACATGACAATTTACCCATTCCAACGATTTTATCAGCCTCGTTCATTCCGAACTCCGTATTCAACGATTTTTGTATGTCAATATCGGCCTGATCCAAATTAACGTAGTACTCAAACTCTTCGGTCAGCTTCGGATCACTGGCAAACGCACATATGCACGCGTAGAAATGAACGCAGCGTTTTATCTGAGATTGCGAGGGCTCAGTTCTGTCTCCAAACTTCGCGGTGGCCTGGATTGAAACAATAAAATGAATTATGATCCAGAGAATCGATTGAATCAATACAAAAGACGAGTGAAATCTCACTTTGAACGCCGTACAACTGCACAAGCATCTGTGCTCGACTCTGTCCTTCAATTTCGTAACAAAAAAAGAGAAATGTAAATATCCCAACGGATGCTTAGGCGAGGCTTTGCACTTCACAGCCATTATATTCTTAGAGACTCTCTGCACCAGAGGGCCGGAGGTCTCTGTCGCAAGCAGCCATATTTCCTGTTTCATTTCGTTATTAACATTCAAAGAAGACAGTATAGAGTTTCTCAGAGTCAACGGCTGCGCCTCTGCGTAACATCGCAACGCAGCCTGAATGTGTTGGCAAGTGGAGATCGACGATTCCGACGAGTCCTTTTCCTGATCGAATGGGAAATGAAAATGATCGATATTAGTCAACGGAAGTCTTTCAAGGTCCCGTTTTCATTCAACTCACGTGACATTTTAGAACGCTGGCGTTGAAGCTCCTCTCGCAAGTGTCTACGAAGCATAGCGCAGCAGTTTGGGTGATGAGGGCCGAGTTTTCGTCTACGATGGTGGCGTTTATCAACGGCAGTTGTACAAATCCTCTGTAATCAGGTCCCTTGTCTCTTACTCTGACCGAAAATACTTGAGCGGTCGATCCGGTGATGAGTTTGCAGGCTTCGGTTGATAACTTGCGTTTCTCACCCGGCTCTTTGAACACTGCGTCGCAGTATTTATTCTTGCAGCTCAATCCTCGCGAGCCGTTATAAGTTCCGCATTTTGGGCACTTTCTCACCCCTCGCAACGTAGCTTTTCCCAGATCTGATAGAAGCGTGTGCAATCGTTCCTCGTTCGACATCGCGACGCTGTTTGATTCGAAAAAATCTGTCAATAATTTATTATGGAATAGGAAAAAAGTCCTGTTTACCGTTTTATTTGGATAATAATAAATATCGTAGAGGTTAGAATTACCGTATGGGACGAAAAACCGGATTCTAGTAAATTTTCGACAGTTTAATAATCCGGGTTTTACATTATAATAATAATAGATTTTTTTTAATCTTCTAGTCTAACAATTTACGCGACTTTTGACAATCTGAAAATCTAGTGTGACAGTTGAGTCGAATTTAGAGACAGAGAGGCAGCCAAGATTGAGCCATAGTTGAGTTTGATGTACTCACGCTAATCGACGATATATGCGGTACGTAAGAAACGGTTGAGTCAATCAACTGTCGCTCTTTTGAGTTGAGCGAGTTTATTTTTACGGGATAATAATAAGTAAATAAAATTTTGTTTGCTCTCAGAGAGAAAGAAAAAAAAACACAACAGACATTCATTTGTTGTGGCGCTGCTATGCGATCTTGCTCGCCATTTTGTGTCGAAGCAAAATTGCGGGAAATTTGAATTACTAGCATAGAAAAAGAAAAACCTGATATTATTCAGTGTTTTAATTTACTGTAATTAGCAGAGTATGATTAAACGAAAGATTTACACAGTTTGAATGTAAAATCATGATGGAAAGTGCAAAATCACTACATAAAAAGATAAAATGTTAACAACGACGACACAGTTGATGGTATTCAAGGTTAGGTTGAACTTTATCGCAGGTTACGCTGAAACTTTAATTTCTGAACCAGTAAAACTGACCGTAGACTGAATTACTCTTGAAAATATCCATAAATAATGTCATTCTGTGATTTGAAGCATTAAAATCGTCTATTTTACATTTACATTATTCAAATTTTCGCGCCTCTCCGCCATCTTGTGTCCAACTGCGAGTAAGACCAATCAAAAATAAGTAGCGATGGTAGCGATATACAAGACCGGGCGCTGTTATCTGGCTCGCCATTTTGTGTCGAAGCAAAATTGCGGGAAATTTGAATTGCTAGCATAGAAAAAGGAAAAACCTGATATTATTCAGTGTTTCAATTTACTCTAATTAGCAGAGTATGATTAAACGAAAGATTTACACAGTTTGAATGTCAAATCATGACGGAAAGTGCAAAATCACTACATAAAAAGATAAAATGTTAACAACGAC
>JAFFZH010011960.1:1667-14187 GCA_018420115.1 Euura saliciscinereae
ATCTACAACCTAGTATTCAAAATTCAACATTTAGTATTCGGTATCATCTTTAGTATAGTATTCATCATTTGTCATCTAGTATTCAACATTTGGTGCCTAGTATTTAGTTTTCGACGTCCAATATCTAGTAGTATATAGTATTCACTAATAATTATATAGTATTTGACATTCGATACTTCATAATGTTACTTAGTACTCAATATTCACAATTCTCCATCTAATATCAAGTGTGTGGTCTTTGTTATTCAGTATTCAGTCTCAAGTATATCATAGTATTTACTATTCGTCATAAGTATAATGCTGATACTACGATACCTCAATTTCTAGATAAAAAAAGTACTTGTCTCTATTCTAAGTATTGACTGATTTATTACCATTTTGTTCTCTGTGACCCCTAAGATTTATTTCCTAACCCTGATCAATTCGTTGAAACACTTTCGATTGCGGCTAATCGTCATAACAATGCAGTATTGAGAATTAACGTCGCATACACACATTATATTGCGTCGCAGATATTCGTCACAGAGATATGTAATAATGAATATATTATTTGGACAATGTTAACATATAATGAGATACATTACCGATAGCAAAAAATCGTCGAACGGTAACAAGGTACACATGCAATTTGTGATAATGCCAGTTTTTTCGTTAACCGCAATTATTATCCGATCCAGAAGCGTGCAGCTGCAGATACTTTTTCCTCACTCCTTATTGTTTTGCCGTTAGTCAAGATATAATGTGTTATTGAAACTAAATCGATTTAGAAATCAATTTAAAAGGACGGAACAAAATATCTAATCAAAAAGCGGAACGATATTTATACACACAACAAGATAAAAAAAAAAGAAACTTTGGTATTCTCAGATTTAATCCACATTTTCTGATCGTACGATACTAGGTCACGAATGTTGGTCTTCTTTTGATGAATATTCGTCGATCTTGCTCGTTCTCTACATTATGGGAACTACGTCATACTCTACAGTTGAGATTTATTCGCAGAAGTGACGAAAAAAGAAAACAAGATGAATCGCAGGCTGCGCATGTATGTGCCAGCCTTAAAGTCCCAATTTTTTTTTTATTTTTGCTCATTCAATTTGGACTTTATAAAAAATTGAACGACAAGTTCGTGATCAGCGACCCAAAAAACCTGCGGGTACCTTTTTCAATCAAGCTACCAATACTTTGAGATTCTCACCAGGATATTGAATTCGCCCTTTCTAATTTATCGCGAATCTGAGTTCGGAATCGTTTTCAGCACCTCGAAAGACCTTTCGGCAACAATTTTATTCAAGATTCAAATATTTTCAAACCCTTTTCACCGCACGATAATCGATTTTTCGTTCTGAATTTTTCAAATTTGACTCCAGATCAGTTCGAGTACCAATTTATCTTCAATTCTGATTATCCGTTCTCAAGATATCATGATTTAGAATTTATTTTTTGGAAGTATTTTTATTCAAATAATTCAAAAAGTACAGAACTGATCGACGCGAAAATCTGATCATTTCTGAGATCGGAAAAGCCGCGTCGATTGAGCCCAAATTCGTCAGAATCGGGACCCTATAGTTCTCGAGATATCATCGGAAAGCAGGAAACCCAGAAAAGGGAAAGGAAGTTGAAAAGCTTCCAGGAATGACATACTTCCGTTCAATTTCCAATCACGTCATAACGTAATACCTATGTAAAATCCATTCTTGATTCATTCTCAAGCTCCAATCCTGGATGACGAATAAATCATTGCCCATTTTTTCGTTCTTCTCGTATTGCATTAGACGTAATCATCATTCTCAGAAATTTTCTCGGTAAAAATCTTCCGTTTAACTTAATTCCATCCACGTCGTCTGGTAAATCGATTTCGAGTTAACCGCAATACGTGATAAAATAGTTGGTTAGTTATATACCAGTAGTATTTTAAATACACAAAGGGCACGGCCGTAAAACCTCGATTTACAGCAAAACCGAGTTAAATTCGATTAATATTTCTGGTATAAAAAGGACTTTCGCCGCCTATGTAATCGACTCATGTCAGTTTTTTATCCACCGATCTACGATCGCTTATTACGCGTTAATCGACAATTGGGTCAATGGAATCTCGCCAAAAAACGTGCTTCACAAGGAGTAAATAGCTTGAATCTCAGCTGAGGTCGGTTCTTGACTTTTTCTCTACTTTTATTTTTCGTTTCCCTGAATTTGAAGGAGAGATCCTAACGATCGCGTGTTGATATAATCCGAGAAAAAACGATCGATCAAATTCTCTTCCACGTTCAACCAAAAACAGAATCACATTATCGCGGCGGAGGAGATAAAGAAAAAAAAGTTTTCTATTATACGATTTAGGGAAAAAGATAACAATATTCCATATTCATTGTAGCCTTGACCGCTTACGTCAGGTTCTATTGTTTTTTTCTACACTTTTTATCCTACCGACACTCGATTTATTACGTATCTCATAGCAGAAAACCACCTCGAAATGAATCTCCACGTTCGCAAAACCTTCGAATATACTTAATAAAATCAATTACACGATTTCTTCCACTATAATTCGAGTACAAATATTAGCATTGAAAATGCTTCTATTTTGGGTGTCTTTAGAAAGTACAGGAGACAAATCGTGGATGTAACGTTTTAATTGTTGCAGTCGCGGAGTGGATAAATATGGTGGGCATGGGAAGTATGAAAGTTTCTTGTTTTCATATAAACAAGAGAACCGAATGTGGATTATGGTTAGTTATACCGTGATAGTCGAAATGTCATCGAGTACATCGCAAACTGACAATTATAACGCGATGGATGGAATGAATCCTAGTACTTCGAGATCTAAAAGAACAAATGAGTATTAATGATTCTAAAAAATGACATGGATAAAATGTGAAAACGTTTAACAAATGATTATTATTATTTAAAAAAATTAGAAACAATTGAAGCGCTTCTTTGAAAAAAAAAACATACCGTAATTTTTCGTGAACAGTGAACGCTAGGGATATGAACCTAAAACTCGCTAGGCTAGTGACAGCCGAGCGTACAGTAATTTATTTTTGTTAGATCGTATCGATTGATTTTTCGCGCTAATACTCGGCAAGCACTAATTGCTACGTCAGTGTTCAGTCGTCGAGCGTCAGAGGGCAGCATATGCCACGCAAATGATGAAATCTTCTTACCGACTCTCAGGGCTTCCAGAGGATGCACTGATTTTTTTTTCATAATTTTCTTCTCAAACATATTGATGATTATAAAATTTCTGAAAATAATTTGTTATTTTTTATCAGACAGTTTTTGGGCTCCAGAGACAAATGTTATCTCAATGAATTTTTTTTTCATATTTTCTAGTTATAACGAATTCAATACCTTCGGGATTGTTCTTTCAAGCCGTTTGGCCATCATGACTTAGCGTTGTATGCATAATATCGCTCGAATAGTATCACGGTTGCATGTATAAAGTAACAGACTTTACTAGATATATGTATACTAGCTCTGAAGCATACTTCAGAGCTCTTGAATAATATTCAAAAGTTTCTCCAAGGATTTCGATTTCTTTTTTTTGTCACTTTCGAGTATATTCAACGATGCGAAGAAGCTGTGACACTTGAATAAGGTTTTTGGAAACATAAAAATTTTAGCTTATATCACATTGTGGTCACTATAAAATGATTATCAGACTTTTACTCGACTGAACAGAACCGAAAATTTGTCTATCGCAAGTAACCAGTTTATCAAGCAATCATTTACTTGGATATTTATACTAATTTTTGGAAAGGACGATTTACTTGCTGATTTGAAAAACAAATGAAGACGTCGAGGGATAAATTGTATCACACTGATAAAATACTATTTTTTTTCATCGCGAGTAACTATTTACTTGAGGTAGACGTCAAATGATCAAGTAATTAGAACAATGTAAATATTACTTAATGATAGTGAAATATTTACTAGATAACCGAATAGGTACTTGGGACAAGCAAATTTCTTCTTCACTGCACTCAGAAAAAAATCACGTAGGTATTATTGCAGTGTATCGCGAATTATATTTCATTTGATTCAAGTAAATAATTACTAGGCTATCGCTAAGTGAATGTCTATTAGCGTCAATAGTAGTGAAGAATCAATAAATAGCGATAGTGCAACGCTCATTATCGTAGTAATAAAGTAAACTTTCTGTACGTCAAGTAATTCGGTTTACTTGGTGATAGAAACTCTAGTTGTCAGCATGAATTAGACGAATTAAACGGTGACTAATAACAGTTTTAATATTTGTTTGACTATTATCAAGTAAATATTTACTACGGTCAGATGGTATAATTACTTGATTCTGAATAAATATTTACTTGTGAATGGAAATGAACAAGTAATACAATATTTATTAGAATTAGCGGAATATTACTTGATCCTAGTGAAATATTTACTATATAATATTACTTAAAATTACTTAAACATTTACTCAATATTCAAGAAACCAATTCTGAACTTGAGAAGGATTATTATTTTTTATCCATGTGCTGAAGTGAAATACTTCAAGTATCAAGTAGCGTAGAGAAAAATCGATGAATCACGAGTGATCAAATGACCGTGAAGAATGTGAAAATATTGCTGAAAAATGTTTTACCCAGTTGTAAAGATGCAGAACGATGAAAATATGTAGGTTAAGATCGTTCGAATAGAAGCCATGGGTACAGACAAACATCTTGACTAAGGAGGTCAAAGGCTAGAGTTAGCTACAACGATATCAGACTCTCCAAGAGTTATTCTGCACTGGCATTTATATATCGCAACGTCCTTAAAATTCCGGAACTATATATTGATCAAGTTTTACACATCTGCAGTTATGAATCTATAAAATAAAAATAAAAACGACACATATGGGCGCATTAACTGCACACATACACATATGTCGTTCAGTACCGACACACTCTAGGCTTTTTCTCTCCGACACAATCTCAATTTGTCGATTCAATTTCAAGGGATCTAGGTTACCGGAACACGAAACCACAGCCGCGATTTTTACCATTTTTTTCACACATTTGGAAACCCAAAATCTCACTTAGACCTTATCGCAGATTCATGTGGCCGGAAGTGGACCTCGATTAAAACGAGTGGTTTGCATCAATCTGCTCCTTTTTCAGGGACACATAATGATTGATATTTAAGATAATCGTCCCCTAGTTAGATGTCGATAAAGTGTTTTCCTGTACGCAGGGCCGGTTTAGCCTAATGGCGCCCCAAGGCCCATTTCAAAAAGCCGCCCCCATGTTTCAGTGATAAAAGAATACTATGGATTTTATGCCAAGGGTGCTAAAATCGAAGTGCTTATAACATACGTTTGAATCATCATGCGCCTGTTGAAATGATCAAGGCATCACCTTATACGGTTTTAGGGGAATAAAATCTGTAAACTCAAAGAATTGTAACTTGGTTGAAAAGTATCTATTATCAGAACTCCGAACTTGATACAAATATGAAGTACATAATCAAAAAATGATAATATTCTTCCGAGAATTTGGGGTTTTCGACAACCGTTCGAGCAGAAAATGATGACTCCATGGGGGGGCAAGAAAAAAAGGTTTCCCAGAATTTAATGATAACGTACGAACCTTGACCGATCCTGACGAAATTTTCACCCTCTTAATAGATTCATAAGAAATTTTATTTTCAATCATATTTCCTACTACTTCATTAATTTTTTTTTTAGATTCATTAATTATTGTTTCGGTTTGTTTCCATATGCTGAACGTCTTACTCCTGAATTGAAAAAAATAGAGGTTTTTCATTCTTTCGCTTCGCCCCTAGGGCCCCCTATTGCCCGAATGTCATACAGCGTTTTGATTGGAACACTAAGGATTACCTATGGCTAAACTTTCATCATAATCGGAGTGTCCATTTGTAGTCACTCTCCTTGTCAGCAGGGGGTTACGAAGATACTTTAGTTTCAGAAACTATTTATGATTTCCATTTCTCTTTTTTTCAATTCTCGGTGCTTTTTTAGCTCACTCCGTGGCAAGATGTGACATGATAACAGGCCAATTACATTAGGAGTTAAACACGGCAAAAAACGATTAGAATGATTTTTTTTTTCATCTGTCCTATAGCCGTATCTCAAAATATCATGATCTAATATGTATATTCTGATGAGAAAATCTAAGGAATCAAAGAGATTATTGAAAATATACAGCTAAAATTAGTGCTTCGGGAGAATCGCCCCTGTACCTACACAGCAGAGTTCAGCATAAAAATATGTCATATATAGGTATATGTAGAACATTCGAGCTACTTAGAATTAATTAATAAATGATATGAGAAGTCCAAAAATGAAAGTGGTCTACGGAAGGCCGCCCCTAAAAATGTGCCGCCCCACACGGAAATATATACATCAGAGATAATATATCAGGAAATTTAAAATTATATATAAGATATATAAATTATACATAAAAAAAATCTTATTATGGCCGCTTTTAGTATATCAAATATTCATATAAATTCAATATATTACTTAAATATTTATTATTCATATATACGATGTAATAATTGTATATCTCACAATATATCCATTCATAGATATATAACTCGCACATATTTTGATACATATTTTCCCGTCCGGGTTATCACACAACCCAATATATATCAAATTATGTGCGAGTTATATATTTATGAATAATATATTGAATTTATATGAATATTTGATATACTAAAAGCGGCCATAATAAGATATTTTGTATGTATAATTAATATATATTATATATAATTTGTACATTTCCTCATATACTAAGTCATACATATTTCTGATATATATATTTCCATGCGGGGCCCTAGGCGTATATACGGGCTTGCGGCTGTACGTTTTACCAATCGTCATAGTAATTAGCAGTGGACTCAATTGACTGTGTAAATCGAGGATCCGTAACCACTAATTTGGCTTTGAGGAGGCGGCAACCGATCAGAAGCTCATTACCGGGTTTGAACCGAGAACCAAGAAGCATATGTGCGAATTACTAACACATTGCACATTTTCTTGTGTTGAAATTCAAAGAAATGACCCTGGAATATCGTTAGTCACGTTTAAGCAAAGCGTGACACACGCATAAGTGACTTTGAAATGTTTCTGCTAGAGCTCGAGGATCGATTTTTCGCCGAGCCTGTGTCACGCCGGTGGTTGGAAGGCTGATCCTTTCAGAATATTTTTTAAATCATAAGCAGGGTCACAGGTGCAAGTTGAGGTGGTTCTTTGTTTGTTTCAGAGTCGCGAAGGCCGAAGGTTCAGCGTCAAAAATAAAAGAGCATCCAATTATATTTTGTTTCCAATATTTTTTTGCCTCTCCTGTTCTGTTCTGGAAATTTTAAACGTGTGACTTCGAAGGAAACTGGAACGAACACATCGCTGAGCGACGTTTCAATCAACCTGGAAAAACTGCAAAAACCTTTTCTGACTGTAAAAAATTATCCCACCTGGCAAAAAAAAAGAAGCCCGAGAAATTGATTCGTTGAGCGTTGAGTACGGTGACGACTCCGTCCAGATAAGATATATCGAGATCTCCTTTGAACTCTGAACGATTTGTCTCGAGACGTGGAAAGAAGAGATGAGAAAAAAAGCGCCAGACAGGCAGCTTCAACCCAGTAAAATTTATATCGAATATACAATTTCCACAATTTTGTAGAGGAAGCTTAATTCAACGTCGAGACTTTATGGGTTTGAAAATGACAGAGATTTAATGAATTTGCATTATAGTCGAAGAAGCCATCCAGCTTGACGAACTATGATTCAATAATTCAGTCACTTTTCAAAGTTAGAGTACTTGGGTTTTATGAAACTGTTTCAAACTGAGTTAGTAAAGAAGTAAAACTTCGTCTCGGTTACCCGAACTCTCATTGAAAAATCTTCCTTCGTTAAAATGTTTCCTCTCTTCAGAGAAAATTATACATGTCCCTTACAGTGCTTGAACGTCAGGTTACGTAATTATGGCTTTCACGAAGCCAGCTCCTATTATCAGCAGCAACTATCAATTAATTCCGGGTACGACCTCCCCAACTAAGAAACTTCCCTATGCTAATGATGATTAGTGTACCAAAACCTATATCCGGATTCAAGAAAATTCACTACTTTTTATTCACAGCTCGTGAAAAAAAAAAACTAGGAACATCGTTGAAATAGAAACTTTTCTATGTTCGAAATTTTTGACAGAATAAATTTTCATTTATTTAAATAAATAGACAAAAAAAATGGGGTAATATCGGATATCAAATTGATTTGATTATTCATTTGTGTTTTAGTCATGTGAGTGAACAATTTTTCAAAATCTGAAAACTTGTTCCAAGAGGTTGCGAATCAAGGAGAAAGAATAAGAAAAGAATAAAAACTATATGGAAAGCACAATTTTTAATGACACTAGTTCCATTGTTTAGTATTGAATATTAAGTATTTAGGTACTTCTAGGGGATTCAGTATTTAGTATAATTTAGTTATTCGAATCAAGTAGTTAGTACAATATTGACTTTCATCGTCTTACATTATTTACTATTTAGCATTTAGTATTCAGTATTTTTAGGATCTAGTATATATTTAGTTTTTACTTTTAGTATTCAAAGTATAGTATCTACTATCTAGTATTCATTTTTAGTTCATAGTATTCTGTATTAGTGTTTAATATTCGGTATTTAGTACCTATAGTATATAGTATTTGGTATGAAATTCAGTATTTATGATCACAACCTGTTCAAGTGTACGAAGAATAACTTTTGTCGAAAATATTTCGATGTAATTAGAAGATACTGACTCGATATTAAATCCACAGTCAAAATTTTCGTTCTACTCTTTTTTGGCTGAAGAGAAGAAGGAGAAGAAAAAAATTCTGAATGAAACGATTTTCGAATTCGATTTCCTCGTTTCTACGAATAGGAAATCCCAAACATTGAAAGTATAAATCCAGCCTTGAAATTCGTCCCGACTCTAGAGCAAAGCTGTCAGGCTATATATTTTTGGGTATCGCGTGGGTGGGTAGGTATAGGTATAACTTCAGGGTGTAACAGGGGATGCCTGCTATACGTGGCTACAGAGCCTCGAGCTCTGGGTAAAGTCAGATCAATACGGCGTTCACGTACATGGTCGGCAGCCCGTGACCGACCTCATCGCGCTCATCGTACTAGGAACTATTGTGTTAAGCCTCAAAGGCAGCCCAAGTCAAACATATATCCATGGCACTTAGGCGAATGACTGGACTGGATCCACAGAATCGGGGTTGGCTCAAACGCCATGGATACTTACTCCGTAACTGTAACTGATCACTTTTCATTTTACATGATCAAACAGTCGCTGAAACCTCAAAGAATGAAGTGTTTTTCACTTTTTTTTGTTATTTCATGAGTCCCTCGTCCAAGTTGAACAAATCTGAACCCTGAGTAGGTATACGGAAACATGGAATAAATATGGAAGTGGAAAAAAGTATATGTACAATAGAACGAATCGATCCAACTTCCTAAAAACATGACTTGACTCCCGAGTAGATATAGAACATTGCCTCGTGTTACCTCAGGGGACGAGTTGAATACATGAAAACAAATTTTTTCTATTCTCGCCTCTAGCGGGGTTCCATGTCGACTCGATCGATGGAGGGCAAAATTATGACCAGTTTACAGGTTCACCTGCAGGTTCTGGATGCAACGATATTGAGCGAGGTGTAACGCGAGTTTGCACAATTTTGCAGGGTAATAGGTACGCTAATATTCCGCTGCTCTTCCGCTCTCCTTGTGGATACAACAATGTCTGACACGGTATACCGCGCATGGATGGTCAACTTTACTGCCGTACATAACTTCTGACACCACTGTCCAAACTCAGGACCATAACACTGACCGTAGCTCGTTAAATTGGACCGTTATGTCATGGCTAGAAGTTACGTACGATATTGTCAACTGTTTGCGAACCCTGATCTATGTACTACAACTGCGTGTACCGGCTACTATGAATGGGAAGCTGAGGGCAGTCGACATTCCTGAATGAATCCTCACCGAACATGCTAAAAATTATTCTCTGACCAGAGGATTTTCCAAATTCTACAGCTCGACGTTAAATTCGATTCTGATGTAAGAAAATAATGACAAAGACATCAGAAAAGTGGACATTATGAATGCTGAAATGAGTCCATCAGGGTTTCAAGCTTTGTTGATATCTGAGCCTGAGCTTTTCAAGTTGGGTAGAATTCATTCGCTCATGTTATTCACTGATACTGACCAAAAAGTCATTTCTGCACATTTTGTATGAAGCAGTCTTGTCGTTCCTTTCAACTTTCATCATGTCATCCTCAATCAAAATGGCTCAATCGCTAGTTAGGGAGAATAGATATTTCTGCTGAACAGCAGGTCGTGTCGATTACTGTGCTTGTGAGAATGTGAGTGCGGATCACAGGCCGTAGGTGATGAATTGATTAATTGAATATCGATGACCGCTTGATTTTCCGCGACTGAATGAGTTCCGAATTGTGACGTGAAATCGAATGGAATAGAATAGAATAGGTCGTGTGTGAATATCGATTTGCATCAGCTGGTAAGCCCTACGATTCATAGGATATCACGTACGGACGTTATCTGGCTCATGTCGAGATCTGAAGTCACGTTCCCTCGAACACAGTGAATGAGATGAGCTCTTTGTACAAGGTAAGTCGTGAAGTCTTCATGTGCACAGAGGAAACTGGAATTCTATGCAAACATTGAACGACTAACCGCAGGAATTCGGTTCCTTCAGTTCTTCAAGACTTTGCGAAAACTTCAATTGCAGAAAACTTTGAGGATATTGTTTTCTGTCATCAATGGACTCACTATTTTTCGATAGAAGCCACGAGATGGCGTCAAGTGCTCCGGAAGCACCAGACACAGAGCATAAAATGAAAGCTCGAATGTTTGATTTTAACTTTTGCAGTAAGGAGCAAAAAGGGTTTGAAAAAATAAGTCGACACGGTTTCAACACTATGAATATTCCATCAGGCTATCATTTATTCAAATCGATGTATCGATTTCTCAGAACCAATCGGATACACCCGATTAAGTTATATACTTTTAGGGTCGACGAACTTTTCGGTGAAAATAGGCCTTTTGCAGTAATTATTGATCCACTCGTGTATGGACAGTGTTTTATTCCAATTTGAAGACTTGAACTCGAAAAAATACTGAGAATTGTTCAAGATACAGTTTGCTTCACACTTTGCAGTATGACTTTAAAGTAACTTCAAAGTCCTTCTCATGTGAAATTTTGCACCCAAAAAAAAATTGTATCATCAATTGGCAGTTATAGCCTGAATTGGGATCTTCAAGTTCTTCGAAACTGTTTATTAAAAATGTTCTCAGTTTCATTCTCAGCACTTCTTATGGTCCAATTTTTCGTTTTAAAAGGTTCTAGTTTTGACCAAGGCTATCAAATCTAAGAGTCTTCAGCTTGAAATTCAGCGAATTAGTGGCTGGATAGATGAAATTTGGGCCAAAAATCGGATTGGACTCCAAATTTGAGGAAAATATTGGACCACAAGAATAACATCGCCAAAATATCGATTTATAATGTCTGGGAGGTTTTTTTTCGGACGTTTTTTTTTCGCAATGATGCCAATGTCTTACCTAATTGGAACGAATAGTCAAAATCACGTTTGGATAAAGACAAATGGATGAAGAGTTGACTTGTTCCTGATTGGACGTCACCTTCGACGCCCTGTAGGTTGCTTTTTTATAAACTATTTAAAGCGCTGCAAGCAACATCGAAAAAACGCGAATAATAATGAGGAGTTTTTAAAAAATTAATTGAAATAGCAGGGAACATCAAACATCGATGACATTATTTGAGTAAAAAATGTTTATTATTGCGTTAACAGTCAGTGCCTATGATAACAATTGTAGCTTTGTACACACAAATTATTTTTATGACCAATTAGCTCGTTCCAAAGATTAAGCACCTAGCTTTGTTTATTCGTTAATTCAATCATTTGCCACATATATTTATGTATTTACAAGCATAAAATCCTGGATCCACAGTGCATTGGCCATAAATCGTAACCTACAATCTAATAAGCGAAAAATTTCAAAAAATTAATGCAGGGTTCACAAAAAGAAAATGTTCAAGCGATTGGTGCACGCGTGGACAGTGTTCAAAAAATATCTTCTTATATTGACACACAGGAATTCCGGTTTCTATCTTCATTTTCATTTAACAAAAACACACACAGAGGTTTGAAAATATCACAACGATTCGATCGTCACATATCTGACAAAAGTGACAATAATTTAACGCGATTGATTTCAAATTGTAGACAGTATCCGAAAACTAGAAAATAAAGCTTGAAATTTGGTTGTGAATTTTATTTCTAAGGGATTGAAATTTGATGGACGACATTTTATCGTCATTTCTGTGCAGAATGTGACAATCAAAAATTTTCCATACATTAGAGGGTTGTTTTCCTGGTTGCTCGGTGGTTGAGAAGACGGTGAACGTCGTGAACGCCACAGGGCCCATCTGGCAAATCCGTACTTCGTCATGACAATTTATTTTTTTTTT
>JAFFZH010011963.1:0-42492 GCA_018420115.1 Euura saliciscinereae
AAATTTGTGGAGGGCGGAGGACATGTCCCATTGAACCTCCTTGACTGTCTAAATTCTACGAACACCAGGATAGTAAAAAAAAGTGCCATTTTCAATATTGTAAGCTGAGCGAGAGTATTTGGAGGATATATTCCGCCTTACAGCTAATTAACTATAAGACTGATTAACTTCTCAAATTTGCAGTGTTCTGAATTGAACCTCTCGCAAAAATATAATCAGCGAAAAAAAAAACTGCGACTATTTGTGGCCAATACTTTTTGAGGTTGCTCAGGTCTCAGGACCCCCCCTCAAAGTACACTCGCTGCACGTTGCATCACAGGTATAACTCTGAGGGCCATGGAGCAGGCCCTGCGGGGTTTCGTCCCGGTCAGTTCTTCGGTGTTAAACCCGATACGTTGCCCAGGGATAATTCATACGGCTTGGATATCCAGGATTTTATTATTTCGTTGCCGAGCATGGGCTTAGCCAAACTCACACTGCACTATCTTCGAAATCCTCGTATATCAGTTAACTCCAACCAAGTCGGCTTACGCGTTCTATATACGTATCAGAATTTCCGCCAGGAGGAAGTTCCGCATCTGAGCCTTTGCCTAAATAATTAGCCACAGAATTTGCTATTTAAGAGGACTAGGCAGGCTATGACTGCTGAGAATGGGGTAAAAATTCAATTTTTACGCAGGATTCGCATCCTTCGATTGAACCTAAAAATTTGAGGAAAATCGTGGAAATGAAGAAAATGGCGACAAAAATTCTTTAAAAAAACACAGAAAATTTGCCAAATTTTTAATTGCTATCGTGGCAAGACTGATAGGAAAAATAGTTTCGCAATAGGTAAAAGAAAAAAAGATTATTTTGAAGAAATGAATGAAGAATTGCTCTCCGAAGAAAATGAGACGTTGAGAGACGTGATCGAATCAACCCTGTGCCTGAAACCTTACAAGTGATTTTTTTTAAAAGTCCATTTTTCGATGTGTAATGAACTTTGATGAGATAATAATGATTTTTGGACTATGGAGAATTTGTTGAACCACGCTCTACTGGTCCTCTTAATGAAATTGGAATATCAATAGCGAGCCGGGTATTGTTGCGGGGACGCCGATATCTCCTCAGATTATAAACCACTGTGGGTACATACGTTCCAGTGCGGTGATTACCGTCTATCCCTTCGATAACCATAATCAAACCGCGCAACGGTAGCCCGCGGAGGTATAAGGCATACCATCGAGGTCTCAGACGCGTCGATAAGATCGTAATTACGTATCGTCCGTTTCGTTTTTTATAGTAAATAGGATAAACAAACTCAGATCCGTATCCGGAAGACGAGTATGCACGGTCACGGTGAACGATCTAAATCTCTTATGATCGTCCTTTCCTGTGAGACTCGAGGCCCGCTGTACCTACACGCGCAAAATTTCGCGACGAATTTACAAACTCGGATCGAATAACCTCCGGGTATGTGACACGTGACCTTACTGCATGCAGTTATAAATTAGGGGAGCATCCCGCTCATTGCCTTCGCACAGAGATTGAATAGTTTCCGGTTTCTGATCGGGGGGAAGAGAGGGAACTCCTACGCCGTATTACTGGGACATTACGTACGCCCGTTGCGCGATGGCATCAACGTGAATATACCAGACACCCCATTTTGTCAGGACCGGATCAGAACGAATCATTAAAGCTCTTTGACACAGAATGGCGGGCACGCGGTTCGCCGGAAGTTTAGGAAGAGTTTTTTTTTCTCCCTCTTCTTTTTATCGTCGAGATGAAACGCCCTGGAGCCAACTGCCGGTATACCGAAATCGACAACGCGATGATATCTAAATCGACTAACATCTCTCCCCCGTGATACTGCCGACCATACCAACACCGGAACTAAGCGAATCCGAGCGATCGCCCAAATGATTTACGACAGGGTATCCCCAAAGCTTTTTCCAACTCACTTTTCGCTTTTAATGGCGAGTGACGTACCATGGGATAACACAGTCATCGTATCAGTGACTGGTGGAAATCGCTGTAGAAAGACAAAACAAAGTATAAATTCAGCTACCGTGTTTCTAGTACCATTCGATTCATTAAATTCTGTGAATAGTCGTTTGAGAAAAGGCGTGGATAATTTTTGTGGGTAATAATTCAACGGCGCTTGTGGGATAGACGGTGCGAGGGTACCTACATCGGGTGTCGAGAATAAAACGTGGAATAATCTATGGTCGAAGAATTATTTGAAAATCTATCGAAAACGTCCGAGTCGGTGTACTTAGCATAATGCGTTTTGGAATAGGGTAACCGTGCCGCGAGGAACTTCTGACCCTACACGTATGATTTATTCCCATCCGTAGACCCGGGAATTGAAAGGAAGCTGGAGATGGACCCGACGCGAACCTCTAACCGTGGCGAGTCCGCCTGTGCCTCGGAGTGCCTCAACAGTCCGTTCCCCCAGGAGTCCATTGATTCGTGGACCGAACAGAATACCCGGGAAAAGTTTGCCCGGACTTGAGGACAATGCGGGTCCTACAATGCGCGTCTTCAGCGGTTGAAACTGATCCTCGGGACAGCATTGTGGGTCAACAACATTGAAAAATTGTAAAAGTGTCGGGAGACACCCCCACTGTGGCTCTGGCTCTGGCTCTGGCTGTGGCCCAGAATTTGGGACAAATTTCACCCCTAAACGCGCAAATAATGGATAAAAGAGGCCAAATTAACCAGTGAAAGCGGCATAAATCAAAATATTAGAAAATACCGACCCCTCAACGGGATGAAGTGAGGCGAGGCGAAGTTAGTGGAGTGAAGCGGAGGTGAGAGTGAGGGATTTACGAGGTTGAGGTCCGTGTAAAAGAGGGCGTACCCCGGGCAGCCCGCGTGGATCAGTCCCCGCTACTTTTGTTTAAAACATGATCTATCGCTTAAATACCTAACTGGACGATTTATGGTTTATGGAGGCACAGGACCACGGCTCTGGTCTCCTATTTTTCGAGCTCTTTTTCGAGGAGCGAAGCCCGGAGGACGACTCCCCACCCACGCTTTTGAATATATCCTTCTTCTTCATTTCTTTTTCTTTTTTCTCTCGAACCGTTTTAACGTCCCGAAACCGAAAGTTGACACGCACGCTTTTGTTAGACCTTAACGATTCTTTTATCATTTCGACACACTTTCCTACACACCTCGCTATCCTACCCTACCGAGCAGGGATGAGCCCTCGAACAGTGCGGCTCAGGACCCTTTTCTTATCCAGTTTCATACGTGTTTCCTACTCTTCCATTTACTCACGGAACCTATTTCCACCTGAGAACATCGCGGCAGGTGATCAGTCTATAAATCAAAAATGTCTTCAGCCTTGTGTACGTACCGTACACGAGAATTCAACTCAGCCATATCCTCTCTGCACGACGTATCTACCTGTCGAAACTTACAACAGGGTAATTCTCAGCCGCAATTAACTCTGAAAAAAACTAAATTGAGACAAAAAACTGCGCATATCTCGTGCATGTAGAACAAATAACAAAAAATGGACTTTTTTTGTTCTTCTTCAACCTACGTCGTACCTACCGGATACTTTTGGTCCATGGATCGCGACCCGATAGACCCACGTCCAGATAGATCTTCGGGCGAAAAGTGTCTTTCCTTTTTGAAAACGCACTTTAGATGGATCCTTCGATAGACGTGAGGCGCGGAGGAAGAACGTACGTCAGTGCGGCGCTTACCTCTACCTCTACCTCTACCTCTCACCGCCTTTATACGCCGGTTCATCTCGGCTTGTAAAACAAAAGTTAAGCCTTCAGATCGCGCAAGAGATTCTGTCAACCATCGCCACGGAAGCCGTGTCGCCTGAATAACTTAGCGCCGATCGTGTTTACAGCGAGTCAAGTCTCATACATCCGATGCGGAGTTGCGCGTTAATTTCAGCCTGGAAACCCCACTTGGCTTCACGTACCAAGTTTTCGGTAACAATTAGTCAATTATTATTGCAGAAAACGATCTTGTTCACTCTGACGACTGAGATCGAGGAATTATCCTTCAGACACGGAGATTTTAGCTCTGGTCTAGACTAGTTTTTGAAAATTCATAGAGGGGATAGGCGGAGACCGAGATCGTCGCTTTGGACCGTTGAATTTATTTCACATCATTTATTTAAATAATGTCCATGTTGACTGTTCTCTGTCAGTGATGAGATAAGATCGGAGGACTATAGATAACCAGTGAATTGAATGCTACTCTCCCAACTCCTTATTCTTGGCTACTGCCACTCTGTCGCATCCCTCTCAAACGGACTCGATACATATTCATACCAATCAGTCCTCGGGGTACGTAACGACGATCACGGTGGCCAGGTGGGCGCCACGTGACTCCAAATCATGCACCGTTTCGTAACTCATTGATCGACATTCGCGAAAAATTACGTTTTTATCAAACCCACAAGTCCAGGGAAAAACAAGACGCAAATAATTCACAAGCTGAAAATGAAAGAATAGATATTTATGTGGCATGCGCAGAAAAGGCATTAATAGTCACTTTGACGCCAGTTGAGTTCCGCACGAGCTGCGTATAGGAGCTGCTGTAAAAGGTAGTAGAGAGGGGGTAACCTGCGGTATAAAGACTTTATTCCGCAACCGGCAACTTTGACATGCGCACTTCGAACTGCGCATCAAAGTTGCGGAATAAAGACTTTATACCGCAACTTTGAACTTAGCGGTATAAAGTGCCACTTGCCGGAACGAAAACAGGCGTCAAAAAGTTACTTTTTACTGCCTGTGCCGTGAAAAAAAACTTGAGAGGCTGTGGTCACTGCGAATCACTCAGAAATCGGTCAAAAATAAATCGAAATTACTTAAAAACGGTGATAATCGTTCGGGAATCACTTCGAACCACTGGCTCCTTCTGTCATCGCTTTTTACCTGACCTGTAAGTGAACAGAGCGATCGGCAAAGTTCCCGCAAAAATAGTCGAGTTAGAATTGTCGATCCAGTAAATAGAATACGTCTGAATGATATAAGAAATATATTCACCGAATTTGTTTCTGCGGTTCCGTGAACTCTGGATCTAGGACAGTAATGTCAAGGTCGTTTTCCGATCCTCGTCACTCTTGAAACTATCGAAGACCCTACGATCCTCGGAGACTCGAGACCCTTTTATTTTATTATAGAGACAGTCGATGACATCGGTATTGGCGCCAGACGATCTCGAACCATTAAACAGAACGCGAATAGTCGTAGTAGTAGTGAGTTTATTTTTCCGTCACCTATTCGCTATCTGGATTGAATCGGATTGAAAATAGATTTATGCTTTCCGAGCGAAGAATGAAAAAAGACAAAAAAATAACTAAAGAAAAATCGTCAGTCTATCCTAGGTCGATTTACACACGTCGTGTCTTGTGTTTATGGAGTCTTCTGCCACGAGGGCGTAGCGCGATCGTGGAATCGGAAATATAATAGACCTTTTATTTATCTATTTTTTATTTTCATTTTTCCGCAACGTCGTGAACGCGCGATGCAAAGTGCATCGTAGAATATCGATCGACTACGGGGACCGCGTCGTTGTCGCGCCTTACGTAAAAGTATCATTACGATATGAATCACTGATACGAACGTTGTGCTCGTATAATATCCGTAAAGACTGAATAAAACATCGGATGATTTGTTGACTCGAGAATATTGACCGATGGCGTAAGGAGACTAAAAATGTTACCGATGCATTTATGTATCCGAAAATCGGTGATCCACGTTAGCGCCTTCGCCTCACTTCGGATTCTCGTCCGTCCGTTCAACACGCACGAGATACACATCTGTCGATTATACGTATTCGAAATTCGAATAAATCTGAATCTAAATGATCGGCCGCGACATCGTGGCTATCGCGTAGATCACCGATCGTCAGGGGGACGATGGCCGTTACAGTTTTTCACCTCCTGTATACACACCTCCATCGACGAAGACAGGAATAATTTCAGTCTGAGGAAACGCGTGATCCCATATCAGTTCGAAACACTGAATTCGTTACTAACAACTGCAGTATATTATTCACTCCCATAATGAGAATGTAACTTCACGGAGAAAATAACATAGTACAGTGATTCTGATTGCTATGTTTCTGGTAAACGTGATCGCAAGAATATAGCAACGAAGCGATGGTTTCTCCACTTTCATGCACCTAATTAAGCGAATATGCCAATGGCCACGAGGTGCATCATGATGGACATTATCATGTCACATAGTAGCTATCACCATAGCAATGAAGACTGTGACAGATAGTAATCGTTACTGCGTTGTACAGTTTCAGTATTCATATGGTTCCATCGATGTTGCCTTCAATGGACCAGTGGTATATCTCAGGTATGTGTTAGTGCTTGGCGTTGCTATCAGTGCGAATCAAGTCTACTAGTGGCCAAAGAGTGGCCATGTTGAAAACAATCACACGGGTGCCATAGGTGTGCTGAAATTGAGCGAGGTAAGAATTTGCCCTTTCTGATCTTATATTTCCTAATTTTGCAAACGTGTTTGAACCCTTGTATCGGTGATTTTTCCTAAATCGTGTTGGATGGTTTTGAAGCTTATACTTCGCTCTTCAAAATGATACCGATACTTTTTTTGGTATCTTTCCATCCTGTGGTAGTAGGATAGGTTATGTGTTGCGGTGCGAATTTCCATGGATGGACCGGGCAACAACGCCATGAATGGACCAGTATGGATGGTATTACTTTTTTCAGTTTGTGAGACACTGTTGAGAGCATCTATCGTGGTTGATCCACAATTTGTTTGAAATCTCAAAAATCTATTCATACGTCATCAATTTATCATTTACACCAATATATTAGGTCATTAGGTCATTGTATTGTTTTATGTTCATTATTTTAGTGGTCCATCGAAGGAGATGGGGTGGTCCATTCATGGAGCAGGGTTGCCATGAATGGACCAAATTCAAAAAACAGAAAATCGGTGATAAATAATCAGATATTACCAAAAACCTTGCTCACTCGTGACTGCTCTGTAGAATAGGTTTCGAAGAAAACATCCACCAGTGGTTTTGCATTTTCTACTTAAAATCCAATTTTTATGGCCAACTTTGCTTAGGAGGTCCATCGATAGCAGCCCTTACCCTACAATGATTCGTTGTATTATAGCTTGGTGGCTACTATAGAAAGCTCAAATTATAATTTTTCCGTGACTGATTCCTTAACTTTTCCCTGACCAGTGGCCACCACGTATAGGTCCTACGATTTGAAACACTATCAGTTGCGATATTAGGGAAGTAATTATTGGTGGAGAGTTTTTTTCCGTTTGAAGACGGGAAGCTCCAGCTGGGTTCATTTCAACGTGTATTGTTGTACCTGAGGCGTTCGACACAATTTGTTCGTTGAGAGTATCGAGAAACCGCATCTGACCCTCGTCGTCGTAGCCGGTGCTAAAACATCAAACCTGGAGTTTCGGGTCTGACTCCCTTTTGGCAGAAGCTACATCATTCAAAGGTATCTCTGGTTCTTTTGTTTTACAAGATTCTGATTCCGACAACGCGGTCTGAGGCTGCCGCAGGTTCCAGATGACGCTTCCAGGCTCTGTGGATTCTGGACTCTATGGATACTCGGAATGGGCACGGGCCGGGTTCGGAATCTTTCACAAATCTTTTAAAATCCATCCGATCTTTACTCCTCGGTCAGAGCACGAACTGCACTGAATCCTATCCGACAAAGATCGCTTCGTGACCCAATCGCGATCTTTCGCAGCCATTTTTTAACTATCTTTTGCATCGATCTACGACGCGAGGGTCCACTAAGGCTATGCGGTTCTTTGGATTTTTATGACAAGATGTCAAAATCTGAGTTTATACTGATGAAATTTCGATTGAAAATCGATATTCATATCTGTATCATCGAATTAGGTTTGAGCTAGTTGTGTACCAGTCATTGACAGTTTCTGATAAAATCTGCTCAGAGTAAAACCTTTGTCAAGCCGATACAGGCCGGAAAAATTCTGTGTATTCTTGAAGGTATGAAGTATCACCCTAAAACGTTTTTAACTTCTCGTTTCTCTGTTTTCAGAAAAAAGAGGAAGTTATTGTAATCATCCCGAAAATGAAAAGTTGAGTTTTCACTGAATCTCCACGTTTCGAGGTCCAGGGAATCACCTTAGACTATTTTTAGTTCGACGTCTGGATGTGTGTGTGTATGTATGTGATCAAATTTCTATTGCGACGATATTTCGAGAACGAGGGCGCGAGTGTTGACCAAATTGGGCCAAATCGACGCAGTTTTGCTAAACTTAGAACTGAATCGATTTTGGCTTCGATCGGTTCAGTACTTTTAGAATTATTTGAATAACAAAATTCTGAAAAATACAATCTAAATGACGATTTCTTGAAAACGGATCAACGGATTTGAAGGGAATTTGGTACCATGTGGTTTTTCTTCGTCGCTGATCACAATTCTGAAATCAGTTTCGCAAATTTCAATTCGACGTCTTCAATATGTTGCAAAAAAAAAATGTGCATTTTGATGAAAACTCGTATCTGAAGGTTTTTTGGGTCTCTAATCACGAATCTGAGGTCAGATTTGCATGAATCAAAATACATAGCTGAAAACAAGATAAAGAACGGGAAGTTCAGAGGCTGGCTCAGGTTGAGAAGTTTTCACGTGAATAATGGTGGACTTGAGATAGAAATAAAATTGCATCATGGTTTCTCCTTCTCTCTTTTGGTAAATCAGTAATTGACAAGACGTAGCACAACTGTGAGTAGCGGCAAATTACGGTATATTAGAATCGTCATACACGAAGGTGTCAATCACTATAGGCATTTTCTTTATACAAAACTCTTTTTTTATTGAACTCAAAAGGTCAAATTTTAGGACGAAATCTCGAGCGAAAATTATCGTGAAAACATTAAATCCATTAGATTTTCTCTTCGGATCAATACAGTGCTTCAAAAATTGGTAATTGGTCATCCGTTGCAACAAGAATCACCTTTGACGCCGGTCACGACACCTTTTTAAGATAAAAAAAATATTTAAAAAAATACAAAAACTTGAAAAACACACTTCAACCCTTGAATAAATTGGCTTGTAACTGACTAGTTATTGATAAACTGTATCCAAGACTTTTTTCAAGCCATATTTATGTGAGTAGTCGAATAATTTGATGAAATATAAGCACCAGAAATGAGTAATCAACCTTTAAGAACTGGCCACAAGTGGTGGAGTGGCCCAAAATGGTTCTTTTACCCTACAAAGTATACGAAAATGAATTTTTCAGATTTCATAATTTTTTTCTCGCAAACCCAATTCGAGGAGAACCGGTGAGCATCGTATTTCACGGATAGAATCCGAAGTGGGAGTTTGGTGTTTCGAATGCTCCTTGCGACCGGTATCCCGGCGCGAGAAGTCCTACGGTCCGGAGTCCCGTGAATCGCGGGGTGCGACTCGTCACGCGCCCCGTGGCGTCGCAGTTCGTAGCGTCCTCGAGGAGGCGGTGGCGGGCCCACGTCCTCGGGGTCTAGGAAAAAAGGCGAGGTCCGTTAACCTGAGATTTTGGTCAGTCGGTCGCAAAGCAGTTGTCGAGGTGAGGTAAAATACCAAGTCTACGCAGATTGATCGTTGCGTGGAATTTACCGAAGACGAGGGATCCTCGAGGTACCCCTCACCCCTCTCCCTCCCCACTCATTAGAAGGCCGTCTCTTCTTTTAATTCAAACACGAACGAGGAGAGACTAATGACACGCACGAAGTACGCAGCGTACCGAGGACTTAATTCATTCGAGTGATTATGTCTCTTTGAATATTAGAAACTGGGATTCTAGCGATTAACTGATTACAATTAATCAGCAAGAACGATGGTAAAAATATTGAAATTTGTCGAAAATTTTACAATCAATTACCATCTCGATGGACACGTGTCTCTAGATTTTTAAATATCTGTAGACTTGGCGGACGAATCTCTAATTCGAGGGGGTCAATTGCCCGGATATTATCTCGAAATTCTCATTTTATTATGAAACTTGGAAGTGACTGAATGATGACTCTATAGTTTGGTGTCAATTGCGAAACTGAGTAAGTGCTGTAAAATTATCTGGTCACAGGTTGACCGCGTGTCTTTGAAAATTACCAGCAGAAAATGGTCAGGCGTTTTGAGACTAGCCTCTTAATCTTCCGTCGAGCGTCACATTGTCTCTGCAGGTTCTTCTTCCCTCGAGCTTTTGGGATCGAGGGTTCCGTAGGAGAATGAAAAAAAAAGGCGACGACACCCTGTGGGGAGAAATTTTTAAAAACAAAGAAGGAGGGAAAGCCGCAGGTAGGTGAAGTTTGCTCGGTTTTTCGCCTAACCGGGACCATATTTCACCACTGACACCTCGGAAAACGACCTCAGACCAGAAAATACACTGACAGTGAAGGAAGAGAAGGAAGACCGAGTCGCCACGAGTCAGCATCACGGTCTTGAGTCGGGGCATAAGGACCATAAGGTCACGTTAACGTTAGCTTAGGTAGATGCTAATAAGCCGCTATTGTTTTTCGCTTATTTATTTTCGCTCCTCTTCCAATGTCCATGCGCAGGCTTTCTCGCTCTCCCTCTCCCTCACCCATTGTTCTTGCACCTTCGTATCCGTTTCATCAGTTAACATTGTCTTTGAATTAACCCGCGCTTGTTTCGCTATTGTATTAGTTTACCTTCGTGCTCTGCTATTGTTTTTTTGTTATTTGTTTCTCTTGGTTCTTGATTTCTTCTTTTTTTTTTGTACCGTCATCAAAACTGCAATCAAGTCGCTTATTATACGTATACCGGACGTAACGAACGACTAACAAACTTACAAAACTGTCTATTAATTAACATTTCGGCTGCAGCATAGATAATGTAACGCGATCGTAATAAATTACGGGCAATCATTCGTCGCCTTCGGCCCCAACGCACACGTGGTCCTTATTACGGACCTTCGCTGACCATCCAACGTACAAATTGGTTGATTTGAAATTTTGTAATCGACTACCCTATGATGCCAGGCCAATCAATACCCGGTTTGGCTGCTCTAGTGTTTAATTTTAAGTAGCTGAGAAGAATTCGATCGCTTATGTTCTACGACCGACTATCCTAGTGGAAAAAAGAATTTTATTTTCCATTCTACCACTTTTTTTCTCTCTGTCTTCCTCGTAATTCTCCTTTTTTTTATATACATATAATGAATGAGCAACGCGTGCGTTCGTGGTCTCGCGTGAGTCGTGCGTGACGTAGTAAATCACTTACGACTATAATAAATGCGTCGTTCGCTTTGGCAGGTAAATATTTCAAATTAAAATTTACTTGAATGATAGCTATGTAGCCTATAGTATGCCTATTTTTTATTCACACTATAACGTCGTGGCCAACAGGTGAGAGACCCCCCCTATGCACACAAATTAAATATCGTTGCATAAGAGCTCGAATCATCTCACTGATTTTTCTTCTTAATCCGTTGTATCCTCAAAGAGGATTTTTCTCCCAAAAACGAAAAAAAATTGTCCTCGGGTTGATTACACCTTGAAGAAGAAGAAGTTGTGAGATTTATAGTTTCGAGGGGTGATCTTTGAACCCTGAAATTATCTCTTAATTTGATGCTAAATTATCCTAAGTCGAAGTATCGCTACCAGAGGCTGGTAATTATTTACGGATTTATCGTTGATCAAAACACGTGCGTGCGTCTCTTTACGCGAATTGAATAAAGCTTGTTTATGACCTAGAAGGTATATACGCATGCATATGAAGTAGACGCATATTTTCTGTACTTATGCATAGCCAAATTAAACGGATTGACGGACGGACAGGGGAGGGCACAGATATTTCATGTGTAATTTATCACCCGGCTAGGAGGCCGACGCAAGTTTTCGAAGACCCGGGACCCTCGAGTCTCCATCTAGGACCCAAAATATAACCGAGAGACCGAGCCGTGGCGCAGGGCCCGGATCGACCCTCTCCAGCCCTCATTACCACGCCCCCATACTTCCTAGTCATTATCTGGTGGTTCGAATTCTTCAATTTTTTTATCTTTTTTATTTTCTTCAAATTCTGAACCCGATTCCTTTCCCCGTTGCCTGAAACGCATTCCCCAAATGTCATAATAGATACACGGTGCAGATATATCTGTCAGACGAAACTGACCGTAAAAAGACCCAAATAATTTTTCTGGTAATCGCTTTACCAACAAAACTTGACGATCGAGGTTTTTTTTAATGAACCGCAACACGTTCTCTCGGAGACCATCAAAGATCACTAAAAGAAACAGTAAAATATCAAGTTAATCAGAAAATAACTATCCAATATGTAATTTAAAAAAATTCATAGTTTCAAATATTTTGTCGATTTTGTCGTTACTTTTGTTGCTGATTTTACGTTTATTTTACTCTTTCAATAACAAAAAAAACAACAATACCCGAGTGGATTTCAGGAACACAGAATTCTCTACCTACAGGAATTGAGAATTGACAGAGCCGGACCATTCGATCTTTCCATCCGTTGAAAAAATAATTACAAAGGTCTATGAAAAACAAATATATAGTTTCGCAGGGTGTGATAGATGATGATGCCCTTTTGCCTTGGTGGGGTGAAGGTGGTTGAGGAAGCCGGGTTCCTCGCAGGGCGGCCGAATGACGAAGGGTAGAGAAAGACGAAGACGAAGACGAAGACGAAGGAGAATGAGGAAGAAGAGTGTATGAGAGAGTATATAAGGTTCAAGGGCGTGTTGCATTCGGACTTGGAGGCGAGGCAATTAGGCGACTCAGCAGGGTGCCACGATCTTCGTGGTCCTCTTCGACTTGGTCTTCTTCGTGACTCTCGTACCCCAGCCAAGGCTTGTCCTCCTCCGCCTCCTGCCAGACGCGGGATAACGAGCCCGCTACGCCCCTCGTTACCCCCTTCGCCGCACATCCCCCCGAAAAGCAACGTGTGTCCGAAATATCGACGTCTCTTCTATGACAATATATCTCAGTCTTGAAACAGGCTCGAATTTCTACAAAAAATATTGTCGTCAAGGAAATCTTAGCAACATATGAAAATTATTTTTGCAATATTGTAAAATTCATATCACCGCATACTGAGTCGATTTATTGGATGATGGGACTCCATTAATTTTTAATTCGTTGAGGGAATGAAATATGTGAGGAAAGTTACGATGCTGTGAATGAACCTTTACCTATTCACGAGTCAAATAAACCCGGAATTTATTGAGTGTGACTCAATAATCTGAAAACCAATTGTGTGCTGTAGCACTAAAATTGTAATCTATTGTAAGCGCCTCGAAGCAGGCAACTGGTCGTTCATGCCTGTCACCCAACGGGGGTTCCCAAGTTCCTAAATTTGGTGTTTGGTCGCGCTACCGATCAGTACAGACGGTTACGCCATCGGCGGCCACCCTGTGAACTACTGAAATAGTGGCACCCTGTTATATCCCTTCGGATAAAAGCCCAAGGGGTACGTTTACCGATAGGAGATAACCATATGGTTATCGACGTCGATCATCATTTCCGGTTGCAAAAAAAAACCAAGTCATTTAATTAATTCGTCATCCAATCTCTCAAAAATCGTTACAAATCAGAATAATCACGCAAATCAATGACGTTTATTACTTTTGGTCTATTTCGAAGTCAAAAGTCAAAGTCAAAATCATTAGGCTGAATTATGACTGACCAAAATTGGCTTGGTTCACGATCTTTGATCCAAAACGTATCAGTTATGAGTAATTGTCAGTCAACCTTTAGACAATTGAGGGAAATTCAAATGGTGAAATGTCCTAATTCTGTGTTTTTTGTTATTCTCCTATCAGAAGCTAAGCTATCGATTATATTGCGAGCTGAGCTGGGTTAATAGTTCCTGTTTCCAGGTAATTTTCTACACTACCGGTGAACATGGTCCAATTTCGTATATGTGAGGATCGATAATGGAATGTACCGATAAGAGATCAAATTTAGTATCCATGTGGTTATTTCGTTCCTTTCTATCATCGCGGATAAGAAATCTTGGCAAGCGTAAAATTTAATAGGTCGCTGCACCTTGATATTAAACGACTCGAGATTGTTTGCCCCTTGCGTGTTCCGGGGGTTTTAATTGATCGCATGCCAGACTCAAACGCCAATACTTACTTCGACAAATCGCCGGTTTGTGATATGGGATAGTATATAGAAAGTAAAAATATTGACACAGTGTAGTAGGGTGGTAGACTGTAAGCTTCGTTGTTTTGTTTCTATAGCAACTCTCGGGCAAAATTCAGAAGATACGAGGAAAATCCGCCCTGTGACATCGCGCCAAGATTTTACTGCGGATTGTATCGTGTTACGTTGAAGTGGTTTAAATTTTTTTTCAAATTTCCCCACCGTCCCTTTTGGATGAGGGGAAAACACTCTCCAGCAATTTTATATCGGCTAAAAACCGCAAAGGTTGTGTGATGTTAAGTGTCAAATAACCGTCGAAACTCTTGATAAGATTACTGCCGGTTGTTTAGTAGTTTAAAAATAGTGAAAAATGGCAACCAGGACGAGCCAAGTGAGCCAATGCGAGATGTGCAACAAGGGGATGAAATCTTACAACATCCCCGAGGGGGGATCGCATGGGAAAAAAGAGACGTACTCCTTCGTGAAAAGTCCTCGGGCGATCTTACACATACAGAAGAAATATCGCAACCCCCCAATGTAAGAATGCCTTATTCTGGTTTCTATCCGTTTGCACGGACCACAGCCCGTAAGTACCAAAGGGGCTGAAGTTGAAAGGAAGAGTGTTGGATGTCAAGGATGACCGATACTTCCGGATCAATGACAGGTTGACCCTGTCACGAAACTAAAGGATATCTTAAATCCCGCGTTAAACGTATGTCTCCAGTTTATCCGATGCCCAGCACTCTTGTTACACCAAAATGTGCTTATAAGTATTGGCATCGAATCCTTGGTTCGATAATCAAGACGCACAAATCGTTAGGAGAAGGCGTACCTGCGATTCGATAAAGGTTGAATAAACGAGGAACTATTAGATAGATTCATTGATCGCTAAATGTTCGTGAATTAATTATTTGCGATTTCTTTAAACTGAGAATTACAGGGAGTCATAAAAAATCACGAGACATGCTAAAAGATCGTCTACAAGGTGGCCGCAATAGAATCGACGGATTTTGAAACGTGATCAAAACCTATTTAAAGAAAAAAAAAATCCTCTAAAATCCTTTATTTTCGATTTTGAATTGACAAGAAATTTCTTTTCGCTACTGAGATAAAAGATCTTGAACATCACGAATAGAAAGCTTGACCGATATTTTGTATAAAAACTGGTTACTTCGCAAGGTTTCATTCTTGTCTTTTACTGTAAATTCACGAGTGAACAAATCTGAAGTTTAAAGACTAAAGTGAAGTAGTCGTGAGAAGGAAGATAAGTCGTCAAGAGTACTCTTTTTGCATCCTCTCAGCTACGTCTTAAAAAATATCGTATGTCTCATTCTCGGTGATAAATAGAGATTTTTGGTTTTTTACACAAAAAAATTGAAGCTTCATTATTATTCTTTAATTCCAGTAGAAAAGAGTTTTCGAAAATCGGGTGACGTCTTCAGATTTTATTAACATTCGAAAATGCGGTTCGGTTCTTGGCCCACTTTGTAAATTTCGGATTTTAAATATTTCTAACTATTTTCTATTGACTTTCAATAATCTCAGTGCAATTTTTCTGTTTTCATGGAATTTCTTGTTGAATACTCGTCGCTCTATAGCAAACTGAAAAGTATGTCAAATTCCAGTCTCGAGGGAAGTAATTCCCATGAGTATAAAAAATGATAATCGATACCATTAGGTGTATGAATTCTTCAAATACGTTACGCGAGTGCGTTCAACTCCTTCGGTGTTCGCACATAGCATAATTTTATCGGGTAGGGATGGAAAATAACCGGCATCAATAATAGCTGGGACACAGTTTGCCCGGTGGCACGAGGCACATATACAACTAACTGTTCTACTTATATGCCGTAAGCGAATGACCCCTGGTCAGCGCCGTGCGGTCATCGCGTTATCCGCATCGCTAATATTGCGAATTTGTGCTGAAAAAAATTGCGGAAATTGTCCAGAGCTCGCGATACCATCTCCAAAAATCACTGTACTCAGTTGCGAGCCCCTAAGGATATTTGGTATTCGAGATAATCTCGTACCACTTCCGTTTTGGATTTCGTTACGAAGCTGTCAGTTTATTGAATGAAATTCTTTCACATCCAACTGTCTTCATGATAGAATGATTAACCACGTATTCTGGCACCCGAAATCTTAGACGTTTAATGTTCAATGTGGACAGTACAGAATTTATTGGCGACCAATAAGTTTTACAGCCACATTTCGGACACCATGGGGAGAAATTCATATCCAGTAAATTATTATTTTCAATATGTTTAGTATACTAAATATTGTCTATTTGTGATAAATTCACAAGTTCGAAGCATAGAAACGAAATAAATATATGAAGTAGCAGCACTGAAACTACTAGTCTTCTTCGGAGCAGTAACCTAGATCATCCACACTATGAATTGTGGAGAAAAAGTAAAAAGAAAGTAGTGATACGAAGCCATAGTCAAACGAGGTGGTCTAACAGGTTCGTATTCGCATAAATCATATACGTACGATTATTGACTAAAGGACAGAAATAAATACATGCCATGAATCTCCGATTCACTTTTATTCCGGCTCTAGTCTAGGCGATACAAAAATCCATCATAAAAAGCACTATCAATAAGAAAATTCATTCAATTTCTATTTAATTACCTAAAGTCCATGAAGATAATGATGAAGCGATGATAGTATAATCAAAAATGATTCAACGGTGCTTTGAATCATCAGAAAATATGGACGTAAATGGTTTGTAGGTGAATTTATAATGTTCTGCGGAGACATTGTCGAGTGATTAATTCACTGAGCACATGGCACAGTAAAAATTTCTGAACGATAGCTTTCCGAAAATAGTACAGAAAATACAACGAGAAATATTCATGGACATATTACAACTGCATTAATATGTACAATATATCCAACATTTAGATATCTATCAGTGACCTGCATGCGGGAATTGGATAGCAACCGCGTACTTTATTTATCAATTTTTTTTTTCATCATTCTGTATACTTTTGCTGCTTTATTCATATACGATAAAAAAAAAATGGGAAGGATATCACAAAAAAGTCGGAGATTTTCTAGACTCTCCTATTTATAATCGTACAATCGGTCAATCTAACTTCACCTTGACGGGTTAACCCCTTCGAGCCAAGTCTACCCGCCGTTCTTTCACTTGCCCTTATAGTCCACCCCTGCATAATGATATACGTTCATGGACTTTCGGTTCATGCACGCGTGCAAAAGGAGACATGCGCAACTGGCCGGTGGTCAGTGGTATTGAGTGGCTAGCCGGCCGGTGAACACGCCGATAGGAAAACCTGGAGGGTACAATGTCCAGTTTGTGAACTCACCCTTCGCGATACCGTCCGGTCAGTGGTGACGTCGTCGGGGGCAATTCCTCACACTGATTCGAGGACGAGATCCTCTTCACTCTTCAGAAGTATGTACCTCTATAAAAAATATAAAATAATATTACCTCTGATTACGTTTCTTATGAGAAAAATTCGAGTGTAGCTTGATGCGCTTTTTTTATCGACAAGCTTAGAGCCTGTAAGCACATGCGGTTCATGAATATTGACATCGGCGCTTCACGTTTGAAGCCAATTTGCGTCAGTGTGCAATCGCTAATCGATTATCACATTTCCGCAAGGAGCTTTTTTCTATTGCCTAGTCCGCGTCGAAAATAGTCAGACAAATACCGATAGTAATTGTTTTAAGGTCGCTATGCCAGCTGGCATTTCGGCGTTGGCACCATCGAATGTGGAGTCGTTTGACCGAGCCGAGAAAGAGCTTCCTGCCTTCACGATACTCCAGAAGGATGGTCTGGACTCGTCGTTGCCATTATTGCACGCGGAGGACGACATGGAGTTGGAAATCGGCGGTAAAATAATAGCGAAGAATCTGTACAACCAGAAGCAGTTTAGCAGATCGAATGACCACCTCGTCCTAGCGAGTCTCCAGCATCACCAGTCAAATCCGCTGAAAACTAAGCACAGTAAAAGTCAGGGGAATCTCAACAGAGACAAGCCTGATGGCAAAGCTCCAATGATTCTGTCTACCGAAGATTTCAACGAAGTGTTGAACGCCAAACTCAGGAAAGTCCAAGAGGAAGAAGACCATGGAAGAACGAAGAAACTCTACTCAGGAAATAACAACAGTTTCATATCACGAAAACCCTTCATCACGACGGTAAAGACTGGGGAGTTTCTCATGCCGCCACCGGAAGTGGCTTCTCTGCTCGGAATCACATTGACCAATCCTATCGGCGGGGACGATCCCAGTCCGAGGTCGAAGTTCAGGCCGTTGGTCTCGATCGGTAAGAGACCGGAAGTGAAGCATCAGAGTCATCATTCCAGATGTCATGCCGCTCTGAAGGCAACCACCGACTTTTCTCTGTCCCTAACGAACTCTGCGACATCGGGAGAACCGAGTAGGTGGAAGAGGAGCCTGCCGCAGACACAGACGTAAGTGAGGATGTGAAACGGAGTGTGGAGAGATTATCGCTTTCATATTATCGACAGTTTGGTAAGAGGGGGATTTATGTCCTCTTTTCTAGCGACCAGGCACCATCGCCTATAAGATCGTTACCGAAAAAGTTGGAACCAATCGAGAGCACCCTTCTGCCGAACCGGTAATAGATCGTTTTGGGAGAGAGTATATATGTATACTTTTCAGTTTGCTAAATCGAGTGACTAGACTAGAATTACATTGCATCGAACCGCAGCTACGCCCTCGAGCCAAAGTATCGCAGGGTCCTTTGATTTAAGTGTGCTCAGACTCTGCTTCACCTCATTGAGCACTAACTAGGCAAGCTTTCGGGCGAAATAGAACGTGGTATCATTTGAAATCGCACATCATCCACAGCGTCGATCGATGCATACGGAATCGATTTTTTTCGATTTCTCATTACAGTGATCAACCGGTTCCCTTCGGGAACATTATGTTCGATCGTCGTGTCGTTAGAGGGAGTACTTTCGCCTCTACTCCAATGCCTGTGAGTGAGAATTTCATCACCAACGTCCAGATCTCCGGAAGATTTTCGTCCAACTTGAAGCTTGATTTCAGGTGGACAGTGAACAATCGCAGGCTGCGCTCCAGGCGGAAGCTAGACGTCGACAACTGGCCCGAAGACGAGCCCAGACTCAGGCGACCAGAGCCTTGCACTTGCGAATCGGTTCACCACCTCCGGTTTCCGGAAGGAAGCACGAACCCGTCCAGACGGAGACTTACCTCGAAGAGGTTCGCCTCATTCGTTTCGTTTAGAGTAGAAAGTCAGTTTTCATAATAATTATTTTATACCATGTCTTGAGAATTTTTATTGAGCGCGAATTTAGGATTTAAGGATTGATCAAACGAACAAAGATTATCTGTTTAATCCTTATCGCGATTTTGGTTTTAGCTGTTTGAAAAACCAGATGAGTTCGACGTTGGGACACAGACTGATCACTTCCTGGACCGTCCCCCGACTCCTTTGTACTGCCCTGGTAAAATTGGGACGGATGAGTGCACGCAGATCTATCCTGGCGACGTGAGTACCCTATGGAGAAATTACATGACGAAATAGGATTCAATTTTGTTAGTCGAGAACTGATATTTTTACTTTGAATCGAGGAAGACTTGAGTTTGCACCGAAAACAATGATTTCTTCTACCTAAAGCAGAAGGTCGTAACCACCAAAAAAAGCTAAAAAATTTTTGCTTACGAGCTTCCGCTTTTGTATTGGAATTTTGTTTCCATAAATTTTCGAAACGTTGTCGATTTTGATTTTTTTTTCACATTTCACGATTTTTTACAGCTATTTGAACAGTTTATTGTAACTAAAAAAAATGGCGCTTACGACCTTCTGCTTTTACACTACGAATATTTTTTTATCGAACTTTTCGAAACGTTGGTTTTTTTTCAATTCATCTTCGCGTTTCAGGTGTTTTCATGACTATTCAATTCAGGAGTGAAAAAATTCTCAAATTTCCGCTTACGACGTTTTGCCGTTACGTTTTTTCTTAATTCTCTAAAAATTGTAATGACAGAACGACGTATTCGCCCAATATCGCGTTTTGGAGCTTACGACCTTATGCCATCAGACACGCGATATATTTGCTGAAGGTTACAGTATAAGGATAAAATTATGGACTATTGTGAAATTTTTGTGACTCTTGATCAAATTTTTCTTTTGATTCGTAGTTGTTTGACTACGATGTGGAGGTGCAGCCAATTCTCGAGGTGTTGGTCGGAAAGACGATCGAGCAATCACTGATCGAGGTTCTCGAAGAAGAGGAACTCGCGGCGTTGCGAGAGCAACAACGCAAGTTCCTCGAGCTCCGGGCTGCGGAGAAAGCCGAGGAGCAACGACTAGAAGAACAAGAAAGACGGTTGCGAGAAGAGAAGGTGAGGATGAAGTTATTAAGAAATATTTACAAAAGTGTGTATATTTCGATAGAAATTAGATTTTTTGCGTCGCCTGTTCCGAAAATCCGATTTTCACACCTTCCTCTCGCACTATTATCAGTACGCAAAAGTTTTTCTCGCCTCTAGACTGTGTACAAGAAATAAGTGTTGCAAAGACTAACGGATCGAATCAGGTCTCGGTGTAGCACGATTTACCTGATCAGATTACCTGCAGATCGTAAATTATTCATGCATGTATTGACTCTGCCTCGTGCAGACTGAATCTTGCGAATCTCGATGTTCATGGGTATAAAAAATGTACAACGGAAACAGTTTATTTAATCGATCTCGATACGTGTTATCTGAAAACAGTGTCGACGTCTGAGACAACACGAGGAGGCGGTAAAAACTCAGCAGGAGACGGAGGAACGGGTCGCAGCGGCAGTTCTCCTGACGGGATACATAGCAGAACTCTTACCTGCCGTTTTAGAGGGGCTTAAAATGTCAGGATTTCTTCTGGATGAGATCAAAGCAGGTGAGAATAAAAAAGTATCAAATCATTCCAAAAATCATACACCTCTAACCACATGGTATCACTGACCCATTTTCAGACGTCGAGGAAGGCTTCATGCCTTGGCTCATGAAAGAGGTGAAAAAGGAGATGGGCAACATGATCGAGAGCCGGGAACTGCTGATGGGTAAGAAGCTCATTTCTATCAAACTCAATTTTTTTTTTCCTTTTGAAAATGAGACCGTCGACTTTACGAAAGACTGATTTCCCCTCAGATATCATCAAGGAGATATTGGAGAGTCGTGCGGAGACTTATCGTCGCCTGGGCGAAGATTACGACGCCTCAAGAGAACAGGTTGTACTGGGCGAAGACCAGGGTGAGGGTGGCGAAAGTCGAGATGTCGACTTTGCCGATTACGAGCCTCCAGTCTTAGCGGATACGAACCTGGCTTAGCAGCCGGATTGAGGTAAATATTTGAAAAAAAGAATCTTGTTGATTCGGACCAAACAACTATGCGAGCCATCGACCTGCGATAGGCAAGTTTTTCCAGGCAACATAAATTGTCTGGATGAATTAGGCCATCGCATTAAGCGATGATATTAATAATTAATAAGGCAAAGATCACCGAGTACCTTGACCAGCTCGCATGGTCCCTCTCACTATGCGGAGCTAAGCCATGAGCTTAGCTATATAAGTTTAGCTCGTAAGTGTACACAGCTGCACGATCCATCGCTGCTCCCTTCAACTGCAGTAGCAGACGTACGTGTAGTAGGTCAAATATTGGTATTTGTTCGCGAACATGAAATACCTATTAGGAATTAATCATTGATTTTTAATCGAGAATTACTCAAAAAAAAAAGCCGAATTAACGCTCTTTTTCACAGATATACCCCTGGCGCGAGATGGGATCAAATTACATCACGAGATCGAAGACCGCACGACACCTAGTAGTGCCTCATATGATACGAAACTAGTTATTACAAATTTCAAACGCAAAATGCCTTGCTATATACATTTAGTTTAAGCACTATACATTCGATCCATGTCGAAAGGAGAATCAATAAACAAATTATACAAATCTTATCAGTCTTTAGACTTTTCTTCAGCGTCGCCCCAAGAGACTTGCCTGAGCTTTGCTACTTCTCAGTCGTTTTCAAGACGCCTAACGATGTCTGAACAAAATCAGAGTCGTAAAAACAACGAACAGCTTACTGCCCACGATTTTAGTAGCCGTCGACGGTGAGATTAATGGTTGACAAATACGAGTGGAGTACAAACCGGACGTCCCGATCGTTAAGACAAATCGGTAGCCAGCTGAGTGAGGAAATATGTTGGACTGGTCAAATCCGGAAACGAGTATTTGATCCAGCAAAATAGCGTAAATTTTTGAAGAAAATTCAAAATTGAAGAATCATGGTCTTTTCAAAGGGGAGAAATAAACTTCGAGCAGAGCTAATGGGACATAGAGTTAGCCTGATTTTTGACAAAAGTTTTTGTGCGGCAGGTGCAGTAATCAAATTTAGTAAACCCAATTTAGCTACGATATGCCCCGTCCGCGTTTCGGTCAGTTTTTCGGACTTTGCTTAATGAACCATAAAATAAGTACGTACTCCACAGTGTCCCCATTGTTTCACTGATTACCTAGACTAGAAAATTTTCCGAATATGACCGACCGCTGGCGAGGCGTGACGACCGTGCGCCTATTACTAAAGGACCCCTGGCTCGACGATACTCGATTTTTCGTTCCACACCGCTGCACCAGTACCCGTTACACGGAAGGTATTCCGCGGGTGTACCTGCACCTGTATGCGAAAACCTTTGGTGGGTATAATATCCTTAATTTTCACGCTTGAAAAAGTACAAGCCTTTCACAATACGAAAACGTCGAAACTTATTTTCGGGACCACGTGATATCAGAAATTAGAATTCAGGTCAAATATTAAATTGGCATGGACAAATGAGTGGACGACGTTGGGGCCCCTTGCAAGAATCCCTTTGGGCGTCTTTGGAGTCCACGTAACGACGTCACTGGTGCATATCGCGCCTTTTGGATCTCGACGTGGCTTGCTAATAAGCGATCGTAACTGCAGGTAAACGGAGTATTAGACTTAAATCGGCTCGGGCCCGCGCGCAGGTAAATTGAGGGTAGAGGGTGGCGGCCGAACGGTCCGCTACCTTTTCGTGGGCGTTCTTCCGGAACAATTTTAACACCGCTATTGTTTTACCCGGAAGAGCCCGGACGTGCACCACGCATGCGTGTTTACAGTTCCATGAGGGAATCACTGAAACGTGAAATTCCACCTATATACACCCTGAATTCCGCGACGAGTTATCCCTGGAATTCTGGAGGACGGTTCGTGGACTGACACGTCACGACACGTCGATAATATTTTTATATATAATTTCAGAATTTTCGCTAGGGCTAATAGATCGGCAAATAGATATTAGAATTAGCGAAATCACCTATGGCGAGCAGGTGACACGGGTCACATGACAAAATAATATATTCGAGGGTCGGATGGGATGATCGAGGGGGATTCTGGTCGGGGCACGACTCACTTGGCACACAAGTTCGGAGATCGTATAATGCACCTCTTCTATAACATCCCTCGGTCCGAGGGGAGTAACCCCCCTCCGTTTAATTTAATCCAATACAATATGTTCCCCCGGTCCGCGGCTCCACTGCCCAACCAGGGGTAAGTAAAAAGGTGGGTGGCTTTTTAAAACTGTGCCGATCTTAATTCAGCGTGAAACCTCATCCTATTATGATTTAGGTATTAATCCTGATTGGGAGAGACAGGTTTTAACCGAGCCTGTTTTTCTGTCGGGTCCATGTTTAGATTTTGAAACGTTATAAAGGAGATAAGAATCCTTTTGAAAACTCAACCTCGTCTCTGCATCAAGAAACGATTGGGCGAACGTCTGAAACGGGTAAAAATTGAGAGTTCTCGGAGGCCGTCATCATTCTCTTTCCCCAGTCGAAGGGAACGCAGATTGACTCTTAAAATCGAGTACACAAGTCCTAATGGTGCAATATGGTCCGGGGATGCAGACTGTAGTATCGTATGGCCACGTGTCGAGTTACACCCAGATCAAACTCAGCCTCCAAATGAGACACAACAAATCTGTTAATGCCACGTGCCAGGAATACCGTCGATTCCCGGAGTCGGTTTTGCCCCAACATTGTCGCGTGCCGCCGTGATAAACGCGCGGTATAAGAAATCGGTTCGAGATGATAGAATTCATGTCGACGCTATTTTTGGCAGCTATGAATTTATATTGAGGATCAGTTTCACACATTTTCTTGGAGACCGGTGATAGCACGATGAATGAATAACACGCGGACGGGTTCAGTTGTCACCCTGGCCCGCGGTTACCAGCGTCTGAGATAATGTATCGCTCCAGGCTTGGAAAACGAGCGATGATTCAAGTATACGCTAGTGATATTTCATATTAATAATGCATAAGCCAGTGTCACGTATAGGTATACCTAGAGTCAGGGTATCCATTAAAAGTAACTTTTGACACTTGCAGAACCGTGTCCGATTCGTTTTATGGCTACAGGCATCAGGGGCTGCCCCACGCAAAATCGTATATTCTCTATATTCTATCTTCTATAATAACTCGAACCCCTCCGCCACAGCTCGTTCCTTTCCTGTTTATACCGTACCCGACGATATTGACAACGTGTCAGCACCTACAAATACAAGATAGCACGACAGGAAGAAGATAAAATTTCAAAATCTACATCCACATCGCATAAATTATCGCGAAAGACGTAGGTAAATCAAAAGTATGTCCCCATAACTAGTATTTCTAGTTGAAATTATTATTCCTAGTTTTTTTCTTGCGACCAAGAACCGCGTCAAGGTTGGTCCGCTTGTTTTATTAGTCGAGTACGAAAGTATGAGGGGTGCGGTACGATAATACGTAGATGATAATCGCGATATTAATATCGCATTGGGAAGCGCGCACATGCGTGCAGCCGCACATTGGTCACGGAGGAACACTTGCTCCGGGAGCCGAGCCGCTGAATGCACCCTGATTTTCGGGGGTGCGGTACCCACCGTTGTTTCTGAACCGTGGAACACCGGGTCATACCCTGGCGAATGTCACAGAGAAGATTGCAGGAAACAATCGGTAACATTCGCAGCGCTGTTGAGTAAAAATTTTTCAAAAATTGTTCGAACGGTTTACAACATTGAATTTCGACTAGCCAACGAGTCGTGACTTGGTCAGAGGGTTAACGACGCCACCAACCCCGCTTCAGTAACGAATACCCACGTCATTAGGTGTTCGTGGAATTACCGTGTTCGACCATGCGAAACGTATTTAGTTAAGTCGCTTTCCAAGAATGGCATTTTTATCGAATGGTTGCAAAATTTTACTCGCAAATTGTTACTCGAAGCTACTGAGAATGATTGATTAGTTTGACCGAGATAACGCTAATGTGAGATCAAGAGATTTTCAAGAATCATTAATATTGACGAGTTTCCAAATGAATTAAGGTAACGCAGGGTGAAATAAAATTAGCGAAAAAATTATCCCGCACTCCCTATTGGTTACGCGGTGGTCCTCGATAAGCCGCGTGTATACGAGGATGATGGCTCCTAGATTTTGGGGGCAGGGAACCGCGCGAACACTTGTTCCAATCCTCTGGTACACCGACAAACGATGCACAGGGATGAAGGGTGGCGAGGGATCGAGGCACGCGGTGGCGAACGGGCATGACCACTCGCCATAGGGGGAAAGTGTTCGGGTAGTGAACACTTGCGAACACTTGTGACGACGCCTTGTATACCCACCAACTTCTACATCTCTGAATCACATATTCGACTAGACGCCTCTTCTGGTCCTGCCGAAAGACTTTCATGATTTCAATTACATATTTGTGTAGAATTCAGTCGATCGATTGTTTCATCGAGAAATAATTCACAGTCTTTTATTTTGTATTGTCACGTGTAGTAACAATGGGGGCTTCATTGCACGTTGATAAGAGAAATCGGATTTGGGTACAGAGTTTCGTAGATGGGATCTAGAGGATTGGGTAGATTTTTGCAAGTCGTCAAGTGCAGTGGTAATAATCTTTAGCGATGATCTAGTATGCAGGCAAGCGAGAGGAACGAATGAAGAGATGAATTCGGTAATCAACCGTTGATTCAGATGCGCTGTATCCAGCTAGATCCCCGGACTCGATGAGCGACCATTGGTTTTGCAGCTGGGCCAAACAATGTCCTTTCACATCGGGCTTTTATGACCCCATCGACGTATCAAACATCGAGATCCCTTGGTCCGTGTCAATTCGGCATCATACCGATTTTTGCAAAAAGTATTTTGCACTTTGACCATTTTTCTTCACTTTACTGTCCTCAACTTAATTGTTCAATTATGCTGATTAGATGAAGAAAGTGGCGAGGTGTGATAAGCCATTGATTTTGTACGATGATACGAATCATCTAATTCTTCAGATCGCAAGTCGTTCGTCGAATTCGATTGAAGCGATCGACCTGCATTACTGATTGTGAAACACGGTTCGTTTAAATGGCATACATACAATGATAACCCGGATCACGTGGCATCAATGAACCGTCATAGTGAATCGTGGAGCAATGGGCACTGAGTGGGCCAATATTTCGAGTATGAGAGTAAACGCATCCTGCACCTTGCCATTGGGGTTCGGGGCTCCTTTCCATTCGCCATTCAAGCCCCCTGCGAGCCCCTGATTTCCGAACCACAAACCAAAAGGGGACTCTTTAAATACAATTACACATACACTTGCGCCAAGGGGGACCCGGGCCCAAGGGGGTGGAGCGTTTAGGGGGTGATTTCGGGAGTGGGGAGTATCGAGGGCCAAATTTCGCCCCCGCTGTATTTAAGGCACGTGCGGGCTGCAGGTCATCGTCAGTTGACACCTAACAGTCAAACAATCGTCTTCGCACATCGTAACACAGTTGCTTGAATCGTCAACCGATTCGTTGAATTTAATAATTGTGCGTAAATTAGAAGTTTGAGTATATTTCAAACAGTTCAACGAAATTGCAATTTCTGCTTCGTGATAAACCAATAAAGGTCAACGAATCGAGTGAATTTTCGAAATAACATCCGACAAACCACCCACAAACGTTTCGGATCTTCGGAGTTTCTAATCAGTCAGCAAAATTCCTGTGTTTCGATGTTAATTGAACAAATACTGAACTTCGCCGGGCACCCCATGTATCCCGTAATGGCTCAAAACAACTTAATGAAGAGCATCGAGGCTCTGAAGAACACTATTTCGCAAAGGTTTCCTCGATCCTCGGTCGTCGCCACGATGGCTTTGCCGAAGGATTCTTCGACCGAAGTCATAGACATCAAGTCTATCTCGCAGAAGATCAGTTCTCCGATTCAGAACGTAAGTACAAGGACCAATGGCAAGAATCACCGAATTTTAATGCTTTCAATTACGTGAATCGATTTATGATTTTTTCTTTTCCAGGTGGAAGTTGCCTTCATCGACGGACGCCTCCGCCATGTTAGTGGACACGACAATCCAACTTCCTGGCTGAAGATGGTCGCACTTGCGGAAGACTGCCAAAGCTGCAACGTGCTTCTGGTCCTGGCCGAAAGGGGAATCGTGCTGAGAACGATCCGCAGAATCGCTCCAGGCGAGGAACTCCTGATGTGGTTCACGGAAAATATACTCGCAATGATGAACATGCCGTTTCTCACTCCAGCCAACATTCAAGGTAGAACAAATTCCTCGTTAGCTTCATCGTTCGCAAATCGTGACTCCATGAACTCGTATTGATTATTTTCTTTCTTCTTCTTCTTCTTCTTCAGGTCAGAATCGCTACGTGTGTCATCAGTGCAGCGTTCTCTTCGAGTATCCGAACCCCTTGAAGGTCCACTTGGCGCTTCACTGCGACCGTTTCGAGCGCAGTTACCTCTGGACACTTTTGGCAAGAGAATTCGACAAGGCCCCAGCGCCTAGTCTGTCGCTGAACATAATGCCGCCGACGGTGGGACTGTTCCAATTCACGCTCACGGGTTCACCGCAGACTTCGCCACGTCACAAATCGCCGGTGTTGGTGGACGCCATCGACAGCGCTTCTCCGAGTCACTCGCCGAAATCTTCTTCGACCAGGATCTCCCCGGTGGCTGAAAACCTGAGTGTCAGACATTCGGCGTTCAAGCCGTACCTTCAACCCCCGATGCAGAACAACAATGCGGTCCCAATTTACGCACCTGAAGTCAGGAACTGCGCTCCTAGGATCGTTCAGACTTCGTATCCGGTACAGCAGGCGCAGTTGGCGCCGGAACTTCACGCTGCACAGATGGAAACCATCGTGAGCAATCTCGGGAAGTCGAAGCAAGGACACCTCTGCATCTACTGTGGGAAAGTCTACTCGCGGAAATACGGACTAAAGATCCACATCAGGTATGCGCGTACAGCTCACTTTTGTTACACGTAAACTTCAATTGTTGAAGAATAAAAAATAATTTTGTGATTTTCCTCGTTTCAGAACTCATACTGGATATAAACCACTCAAGTGCAAGTACTGTTTGAGACCTTTCGGCGATCCCAGTAATCTTAACAAGCACGTTCGTCTTCACGCGGAAGGAGATACACCCTACAAGTGTGAACTTTGCGGAAAAGTATTAGTCAGAAGGAGGGACTTGGAACGTCATATTAAATCGAGACATCAGGATGCGGCGGAGCAGTTGGAATTATCCGACGCATCGTCTGATAGTATGGATGTCGAATGATTCAATTCCAAATATCAAACTGTCGTGATTTGTTTTCAATTTTATCGAAATGTCTTCCAAAACCGCGGGACTCCGACTTTGACGTGATGAATTGTACTTTGTATCTTCATCACGAGTAATATTCGAAGTTTGAAAAATTTATCAAACCAAATGTGCCAAATAGTGCATGTGCTAGTCACTGCAATTTGTATATATTCATCTGTAAATAGTATGAAACTGTTAATTTTATTTATTCATATCAATTTCCGAATTGTAATATAATTATCGAGAATTTTGTACACAACGCTCTATATTTCGTAGAGATATTGACAAATGGTTAGAGTCGATATACGACCAAAAATTGTTCATATTTACTATTTTTTATTCAAATTAAAAATTTTGTAAATAACAAATAAGGAATTATTTCAAATAAAATATTTTTGAAACTGTACGATAGAATGTGTCCTTTTCTCCTACCCGCAGATTACACTGAAATCTTCTTTTTCTTCCCTGGTGATTATATCCTCTTCACACGAATTAAACACTCACCTCTTCATCGATAGCCTTGTTCGGGGCAACATACAACTCAAAATTTAAAAAATCTCAAAGCCACCGAAAGTCATTCTTGAGACTGTCGAATGATTTTCACATGATTTTAGAAAGAATTTTTTTTTCTGTCTATGATGCACGAAATCAAATCTACCGGTGGACCGATTTCAGTTTTCCTGGTGTCGAACCGTTCAGTAAAGAGGACTTTTCAATATGAACAGAGAACTTTTTTATAACTTCATTTTTACTCGAGTTATCATGAAGAGTAATGTATGAAAAACAAAAAAAAAACGCTGTTTTATTCTAGGAAATGATGAATATCTGGTACAATTTTGATCGGGTCAAGAAGTTCTTTATTCATTTTGGGAAGGCCTCTTTACTGAATAGTTTGAGACCAGAAAAACTTGAATCGATCCACCGAGAAATTTTATTTCGTGCATCGTAGACAAAAAAACATGTGTTCCCAAAATCGTGTGAAAAATTCCAAAATATGAAAAATGACTTCTGGCAGTTTTCGACATTTTAAGGTGTATGTACCCCCTTAACTGACACTAAATAGTGCGTATCAACACCAGGATCGAAATTTATAAAGACTGAAATTGGATCCTCCACGTTTTCAATTTTTTTTACATCTTTACTATGATTTCAAACAATAATTTAGCATCGTCATTTCTAAATCAATTGGGATTTTGCATCAAAATTTTTTTTCGATTTTTATATGCGTATGATGTAGAGTAGCTCGAAATAATTGGGTCGTGTTTCTTTTTTTCCGTTAAAAATGATAATCACAAAAGTTGAAGGCAACTAAATTATGTAGAAGACATACCTTAATGGCATGGGTGACGTCACAACATAGTAATTGTCGATCCGTTTTATTTTCTTCAATTTTGGTTCAATTGAGAAAAGAAAAAATATGGCCTAATTGATTTTTCTGCTAACTACTAATATATGTAATAAAGATAATACGTGCAAAATCCCAATTCGTCGCAGTTTTGTTATCCAAATAATTCGATCAGCACTGAACAGGACAAGTCCAAAATCTAATCCGTTCTATGCTCGGAAATAACGCGTCGATTAAGCCCAATTTCATCAAGATCGAATCACTCGTTCGCGAGTTATCGTCAGACAAAAAATTTGATCACATATATACTTAGATACTTATACATATATAAGATAGAAACTTTATGAAATCATTCTAGTGTGCGTATCTATGCACACAGGAATAAATGGTTGATCAGATTTTTGCTGAATACATTGTTCAAAAAAATTTTGGAAGACCAAAAAAATGGTGAATCTGAATTATTATAGACAGTTAGATAATTTATATAACTTTACATAACTAACATAATTTTTGTTTCCAATAATATCTGAACGAGCTAAAAGTCTCCAACTCCATTTCGTATATTTAGGCGTGACTTTGAATTTTATCAAGCCACCAGTGAGTTTCAACGTTACCCCATGAAATGCTTCCCATGAAATCCGATATTATCTGATTAAGAATTTCACATCTCAAATTGAAAAAGAACGTGCCAAACAATATAAGTAATCTTTCTTTAACATCGTTGATGTATTTAATTTCTATTTGTATTTCAAATTTGGCGCGATTTAGCTGCCCCCAGAAAATGGCGCCCAATATGGCGGCGGTTGACACCACTGAACTCTATAATATACTGGAAGGCTGTCTGCCCTATGATTCGTGTAGCGAGCTGCGGAAGACAGAGATAGTTGTGGTTATTACCGGACCTCCTTGTCCAATCCATGGCGACTACCTCGCATGAAAACGTTGACCGTTAGCGCAGAAGCGGTAGCGGTAGCGATGTTTGTAGCTCAGAACGTACATGTGCGTGTGACGAGTGCGTCCGGTAATAACCACAACTATCTCTCTCTTGCAAGTTCTCGATACCCCCACCACCTCAGACAGCCTTCCAGTATATTATAGAGTTCAGTGGTTGACACTGGACTCGGAATTTTCCTACCTCGCGAGTTTCGTGTCTACATGACCACCGGAAATAATCCCTAGGTTCGTAGCAGACGACGCAAGCGCACAACATTTTTCTGTTGTCGTCCCTCCTTGGATTTTTATCATAAAATACCGATTCGTTTGCCAGTTTAGTAAGTTTTTTTAACAAATTTAATAACCATAAGTGTTTAAAATAGCCGTCAGTATCCAGTGCTCTCGAGATAAAACTCCAAACCTTTCATATCGCACCCCGGCTCTAAACATTCCGAAAAATATAGAACTAACCATCTCGCTCTTTGACTTCTGTGATGTAACAGACTCGCAGTACCGTTGAATAACGATTCGATCGCCGACTGTTTACTTACCGCATCCAAAGAAAACTCTTCAATCATTACAGATCGAAAATGGCAACCATCTCTCGCACTCTTCGCCCATTCCTGAGGAACGTCCGCAGCCATGTAAGAAATTACGCCGAGGCTTTGCGGGATGATCAGATGAAATTCACCTTCGCCGGCGCGAATCAGGTGAGACAATCCCCCGATCGCAAATATCGTCCAAATTTCACATTTTTTTATCCCTCCAGGTATTCTACGACACTCAATCCATCCGCCAAGTGGATGTCCCCTCGTTCTCCGGAGCCTTTGGTATCCTGCCGAAGCACGTGCCAACCCTGGCAGTCTTGAAACCCGGAATCGTCACTGTCTACGAAGACGACGGCAGCGTAAAGAAGGTCTTTGTATCCTCAGGGACCGTCACGATCAACGAAGACTCCAGCGTGCAGGTGAGTGAGCTTGTGGAGGATTTTGTAGGTCGAATTGAGTATCGATGGTTTCCGTTTTACAGATTTTGGCTGAGGAAGCACACGCGGTTGAAAACCTCGATGGAGGAGCTGCAAAAGACCTTCTTTCCAAGGCACAGCAGGAGTTGAACTCCGCCTCGTCTGACCAGGACAAAGCTAGGGCGGCGATCGCCGTTGAAGTTGCCGAAGCTCTTGTTCAGGCGACGCAATAAGTTGTGGATCAATGGATCCTCGACGAGAGGAACGAGTTTGAATTGTATTCGGAACACAATAGAAGATTAGATTGGAATAATGTACAAGGCTTAAGTCGCGTTGTTGCACCGCTAACAACGTCGGTGTAACCATAATGAAATAATTGTATCAATAAAACGAATAAAACTCTGCCGTTGTCGTAATAAACAGTGAGCGTAGATTCAGAAGTTGGATAACAATCACAGTCGCAGTATTTCAACTTTTATTATTGAATGCGCCAATAAGAAATAAGTATATTAAATGCACGCTCATGCTCAGAATTTCGGGCTCAAGCTTGAGGAATAAACTCAATAATAGATACAACAATTTGAATATGAACATGAACTTCAGATGCGCCGAAAGACCACAATTCCGAATTAAAAAGTACCGAATGGCATGATTCCGGATTAAAAAGTAACCAGAAGGCATAATTCCGAATAAAAAGTACCGAAATAAGAGTTTTGCACGATTTTGCTGGAAGCTTGCTGGAAAAAACGGTGCACAACATTATGTCGGTACTTTTTAATTCGAAATTATAACTTGCGGATACTTTTACAATCGGAATTATGCCATTCGGTACTTTTAAATTCAGTGGAAAGTTCGGAATTCTGAGCCCGTCCCATACAGGAAAAGAAGGAACCGTCTTTACCCGGCGTGCCTGAACCAGAGAGTGGGAATCATTCAATGCTTCAATGCTCATGCCCGCAAAAAATGTAGCTACCCGGTATGGAGACTAGAGGGAAAACGGTGAATGAGCAATTAATAAAACTAACAGAGCAATTACGAATAATTACGAGCAATTAAAGAGCAATTGTTTGACATCAAAATCATTTGAAAATTGGAAAGTCGCGGACGAACCCCCCATAGGTTCGCGTATGCAGAGTGAAGCGGAAACATGTGTGTCTCCACGAATCTATACTTCCTGTTTCCACAGCGAACTTTCTACGGTCTATTTTTCGCGTTTACGAGGAAGGTATGAATATTTTCCTCATAAAAAATGGACCATCAATCACCGACGAACGATTCCACGTCGATTTGCATCGATACTTTATTAAATTCATTTTTATCGAGGGGCCGAGAAAAAAAATTCCCTAGGGAATTTTATTAATCAATTTATTGATTAACGTATCACCGACAAACGTCCGGATTGGTCCATCATTCACCAACAAACGACCGACAAACGATTTAAATCATAATTAATCCAATCGGGGCAGGTGAGGGGCTATAGTATAGGGAGTTGTTATGTGGCAGTGGTGTGGGCAGTGGGTGAGCGGGCGGCTAACAAGTGCCGACAACTGTGTAAAATCGCAGCCTGACATAACCTGAAAGAAAAAATATTTACGAGACTTTCTAACCTGCGAGTGGAACGAATCTTGTTATTCTTGGAAAGTTTTCGTCAAAAACGATGTTTGGCTTTCGATTAGCCGTTGTGAGCGTCAAGCCCGTGTCTTGCGGTTTTCAAATACGATTTTTCTCACAATTGTCAACGAAATATAAGGAGAATAATGACGAAAAAATGCGAGCCTGGCAGATACATTCCTACGGGGGTTTGGCAGATCTAAAATTATCAGACGTCAGAATCCCGATTATAAAAAGACCCAATGATGTTTTGGTCAAGGTTCGGGCAGCTAGTGTCAATCCAATCGATTTAGGACTCTCTAGTACGTAATTTCATCATCGTCTCTTCCCTGGCTCCGTTCAATTCTAGTTTTCATAAATCTACTTCATAACGACGACGGGTCAAACTTTCAGCGTTGTTGATCCCCTCATTCCATTACAGGGGGATACGGCGCCACGGTTTTCAACGTAATGCGTAAATCGAAGGCCCTGAGAGATAACTTGGATGTCACCATAGAATTCCCGCTCACTCTAGGCAGGGATTTTTCTGGTGTCGTCGTATCCAAGGGGCACAACGTAGGGGATAGACTCACCCTGGGTGAAAAAGTCTGGGGAGTCGTTCCCATCGAACAGCAAGGATGTCACGCGGAATATGTCGTCGTGGATAGCAATTTGGTAACAGAATACGAAAAGATTTCCTAAGATGAGAGATAAAAAACGAAAATATTGAATTCAGGAACCATTTTGGTTTCGACTTTAGGCAACCGTCCTCTTCGATGAGAAAAAGACAGAAACCAGAATGCTTTTCAAATGCATGAAATTCTTTCAGGTCAATCCGCACCCAAAAAATCTATCCCATATCGAAGCCTCGAGCATTTTGTATGCTGGGCTCACTGCCTGGTCTGCGTTGTGGATAACAGGAGACTTGTGGTTGAAATTAAACATACCGACTCATCAGAATAAGAGAGTCCTTGTCTTGGGAGGATCTGGAGGCGTCGGTACCATGGCTATTCAGTTATTGAAGGCCTGGAATATGCAGGTTCGAAGTCATGAATATTACTGAAGTTCGTCATATGGTATAACGATGCGAAACAAAAATTGAAACATAATTTGGCTTTAAGAGCATGCTCCAGTCATTCTTTACTCTTCTTTACCGACCGTACCCGGTTTTCACTTGTTTTCACTGATAGCAAAGCCTACGCGTCACGAGTGCGGAAAAGGAACCAACAGCGCAATTCTAGATGGAATTCCGAAAATATATATCAGAAAACTTCTTCGTTTCATGCAACAATGAAGACGTATTCGTGAAAACTGCACAAAATGGTAATTGTCGATCTCAAGCGGTGGTCGCGGCCATGATGAACGGGCGAAACTCACAATCACCGCTTGACATCGACAATTACCATTTTGTGCAGTTTTCAAGAATACGTCTTCATTGTTGCATGAAACAAAGAAGTTTTCCGATATACATCTTCGGAATTCCATCTACAATTGCGCTGTTGGTTCCTTTTCCGCGTTCGTGACGCGTAGGCTTTGCTATCAGTAAAAACAAGTGAAAACCGGGTACGGTCGGTAAAGAAGAGTAAAGAATGAGTGTAGCATGCTCTTAAAGGCACATTTTCAATGTACTTGACGCGAGACTCTATCCTAACATGAAACCAACTTCTTAGGTCGTCACGACGTGTGGTACCGATGCTCTGGAGCTTGTGGAGAGTCTCGGAGCCCATGCAGTGATCGATTACAACGACCAATGTGCTGATTCGCAGATCATAGAAGAAGGACCGTGAGTATGATCTGGGAATGAGCTGGGCGTGAGCTTGATGAAGAATTAAACGTTAAACATGTTCCAGATACGATATTATATTGGATTGTTGTAATCAAGGTGTAGACACAGTCAGAGCTAAAGGCTACCCGCACAATACATACGTAGCTTTGAACTCGCCGTTATTGAGCAACATAGATCAACTCGGACTTGTCGCAGGGTCGGTAAAGAATCTGGGAGAGATTATCAAATACAATCTCCCTATATTGGATAATAAATCTGCTCTAAAGTGGGGATTCTTCGCTGCTTCGTCAACAGGGATGAACGCGATTCAAAACTTTGTGGAAAAAGGCAAAGTATGTATTAGAATGTGGATAAGGAAAATTGTATCACGCATTATAGTTATTTTCTGGAATCTGAATTTTTCATTCGATCATTCTGAGTCTGATATGTTCTAAGAAATTAATTATTTGTGATAAATTTTTTTCAGATTCAGCCGATAGTCGAGAAAGTTTATCCGTTTGCAGAATTACCCGAGGCCTATGAGAGAGTTTCGAAAGGCCACTTGCGTGGTAAAGTTGTGATTGATATGGAATAGAAGATTGTAATTTAGTTTTCTTACCATTGAAAATGAACTCAATACTGAAACAATGTGTCCTATAGTTTAAGAATAATAGTTAGGAAAAAAATCGTGTCGTTTCTCTATTTATGAATATATAGTTAACGTTATTTTATTTACAATATAAATAAATAGCTAGTGTCCTTTTACAGCTATGACAACCTGTTATCCATCTTTTCGAAATCTTTCTTACTTCCCACGACCGTCGATGCGTTGTTTCCTAATCCAACTTTATCTCTCACTTCGTGCCAACAATTGCAAGCGATATTCGTCGCCCTCTCGCCACCTCTTCTCAACACTTCCTCCAAATATTGAGGCTCTTTATTCAGTTCCAACAACCGTTCACGAATGGGAGCCAATGCCTCTATGAGAACATCCGCCACTACCAGTTTGTACCTGAAAGACAATTCATTTGATTATGCGAGGAAGAGAAAAACAAGAACAATTTCACTGACTTTCCAGTATCCAAACCCTGGGCGTCTCTGCAGATATCCTCGTGACTTTTTCCACTCAATAGAGAATGGATGGTGACTAGATTGGATACTCCAGCTCTAGTTTCTGGTTCGTAAGTAACTTCCGACTGGAAGTCAGTTATAGCTTTTTTTACTTTATCCAGAAGAACTTTAGGCTCGTCGGTCAATGCTATACGGCTCTTGGGATCATCGTCGGACTTTGACATCTTTTTTGTTGGATCTCGCAAGGATCTCACTCTGGAACTACTGTCGTCTGAAACAATTATTTTGCTTTCACAAAACAGCAAGTCAATAGGAAATTACTTAGAATTCCTATTAAAATCAGGATCCAAAATTCCTTAAGAATTCTCTAGAGTATTTTCGCTTTTCTGGTGTTAAATTTCTCTGAAAATTCAACGACTTCCAGACTTTTCAAGACTATAGATTTAGGAACGCTGATTATTCCCCCTAACTGACCATTTATCATCGCATGGGGTATCGGAAAAGTTTCTCCGAATCTGTTGTTGAACAATTTCGCCAGATGTTGAGCCAATTGTAAATGCTGCAGCTGGTCTTCGCCAACGGGTACATGCGTCGATCTGAAACAATTTAATATCCATTGATAATCACGATAAGATAAAATTTCAACATCTATCATCGACAAAAGTAATTAATTACTTATAGAGAAGTATATCGGCGGCTTGTAGAACCGGATAAATATAAAGACCCAAAGGGATGTCCTTGACTTTGGCGCTCTTCTCTTTAAACTGAGGCAAGTGTCCGAGTCTAGGCAACGTAGTCAGGCAACCGAGGATCCAAGAGAGCTCCGTGTGCATAGAAACGGTCGATTGTTGAAAAATAACACTTTTTTCAGGGTCTATTCCGCAGGCTAATAATGTAGCGGTGATATCGAGAATATTTTTCCTCAATTTCTTAGGATCCTGAAAACGTACGTAGAAAGTTTATCACAATCTCATTCAGATCGGATTAAAGACTCGTTGTTTTTTTTTTTTTTCAATTGTAGTCGATGCGAGTCTCCAAAGAGTCGCTCGATAATAGTATAAAAATATCCTGTTTTTTTTATTTGTTATTCTTTTATGGTGTGAATTCATGATTTTCGATTATTTTTAGTTAACCTGGGGTAAAGTGATGGAATGCATGTCGACGATGCTGTAAATCACGTCTTGATCCGAATTCTGGAGTTCGACCCATTTTTTTATTGCGCCTAGATAATTTCCCAGGTGGATTGAGCCGGTTGGTTGAATTCCGGAGAATATTCTTAACGGATATTTCTTCCCGGCCTGAAATTCGTGAGAGATTTCGTTAGCGGGATCAAAAATGAGACAGGATTCACGGAATGATCTAGTTAACCTAAAAGGGGTGAAACGAGAAACCTTTTCACTGTAAGATCTGTGCTTTGGGATTTTTCTCTGTGACAATATCCTCAGGCTTCTAGCGAAGGATATTCTACACACTGGAGACTTGAACATTCTTGATGAAACGATTATTTTGACGATATGGGAGAAAGTTTATGTTTTAGGTTAGTTTCGAACGCATTCGACGTATTTCAAGTTTCGCGCAATCGCTTCTGCTACGGTCCATAGACTATCTACGATTGTATAGATCGAATCACTGTAGGTAACGGAGGGATCTTGAAAGGCGGGTTTTTTGAACGAGCTTTGAAAAGCCATTGGTAATTAATTAGTGTGACGCTGCGTTTTATTATCTATTATTGAATTTCTCGTTAATTGAACACAGATTGCTGGGGATTTTTTTCAATATTATTTTTAGCAGTATCCTCATCTCGAATAATATTCCGAATCATAAAGTTCAGTTTTTCGGTGAGAAAATTCGTGTTTTTCAAGGATGAAAAATATTACCGCAAGTAGCAAATTATTGTTATAGTATAATCACAATTTTTGTTTTAGCAGTTCTGTGAACTGGGAGGAGTTAATTTCCGAATGCGTATGAATCTTTCAAAATGCAATTAGGTCTTCATAATCTTCTAAAAACGAAAATTCAATGTAATGGAATTTATAACTCCTAACAATTCCATTGCTCAAATAATTTTATATGTAATTTGAAACAATTTACTCAATCGATCGGATTACATATCAAATCGACCATCTACAAAATTCGCGGATCTTTTGGTACAAGACATGAATTAGAAAATTGTAATGTTTAAAAAAAAAAAAACTGGTCATACGTTGTAATTTTATTATTACGAGGGAAAATAAAATTAAGAAAATCTGAATTTTTAATAAAAATAAAGAAAAAATGATGCATTATCTCAAGTTGGCACTCAAAACTAGAGTTCGAGAATCCCTGGAAATTTAACGAGAATTGCAATTATTATTTTCACAAGGGTTCCCCCATAATGGATATAGATAGTTATAAATTAATTAGTTCTTTCGTAGAAAAATAACAACTGCATAAATCTTCACCCGAAAAATGTCTACCAATTGTCTATCAATATTCGTTGGAATTATTTTTTTATTTATTTATTTATTTATTTATATAATATATTTATTAATTCCACAACATTTGAAAAATCTTGTCGAAAAAAATTGACCAACGTTTTTTAGTTACCTCAGCACAGCGTCTCATTTGGGTAAATTTAAACTCTAGCTTATAAAATTTCAAAATTCTTCTCACAAATATAATCTACATATAAAATACACATCGATCCTGACTCATTCTGATCAAGATTCATAATTCCAATGAATCTTATATCAGGACCGAATTGGTTTTTATGCGTTTCAGTCGGAATTTCTGTATTCCAATCAGACTCATCCAATGTTAGAAGCCGGAATATCGTCTCTCGAATTACCCACATATTAAAATAAATTGATCAATGAATGCCGAGGACGATAATCGTGGGATCGAGAATGAAAGATGTAATAATCCCGCTGAGATAATCAGTCAATGACTGCAAGACGCCCGATGTACTCCGGCCCGTTAGTAAAGGAGTAATGAAATCGAGGCTTGATCTAAATCGATCAGCTGCAGTCGGGGACCCGCGGGTGGGTGGGTATTTGTGGCTAGCGATTGATTGCCTTCGGCGCTTTGGCAAAGCTTGCACTGACACCGTTTCGCCAAGAGGCTCTAACGCAACAGCGCATCGGAGAGACCAAGGAATCAGTTAACTTTATTCCATTCGATTTGGTGAACAAACCCTGCCAAATGCTGGACTGAGACGCGCCTCGAGCTTCAGGTCAACCCCCGTCCCTCTCGCTGGCAAGTATCTTGACCAATATTTATTCACGTCATCACAAACCGAAAGGCGAAACCAAAAAAAAAAAAAAATTGTTTTCTGCTTTAAAATTAAAGAACGTAGATCGAGCTCGACGCACAGTGCGGACTTCCGCATTCGTAACACAGATTCGTCAGGTACCTATAAATGTTTAACTCGATACTTCGAGCCTCTTCTTGGAATTAGCTGAAATAATTAACCGAACGTATGAGATCATCATTAACGTGGATTATCACTCAGACCGGAACTCGTCAATGAGAAGTGCATCGCGTTCAAAGTTAAGAATAGCGGGAGCCAACGATCTGTACTTCCCGGTGTCGAATCTCATCCGAGCCCTCAACGATTTTCCGGTTTCTCTTCTAATTTCTGTGATTATTCACGTTGATGATTGAATCGAATTTGTGACGATCGGTTAGAATCGGTTTACGATCACAGGTGATTTTTCTAACAGCGACGATTCGATGTCTTTTAGACAGCGCAGCTCGGTGTTACGTAACGTTTGATTTGGTGAATTTTAATTTTGTGTCGTTACTAGTAATAGAATATAACCGTTTCATTTTTAGATGTAGATTAAAATGGCGATTGACATAAAATTCACAAAGTTCGACAACACGTCATGGGGCTTTCGTCTAGCGGGTGGAAGTGACTTCCCACAACCGTTAACAGTCATTAGAGTAGGTATAGATCCACGAATTTACAAAAACATTATTAACACCTCGTCATCGTAATCGAAATTATTTTTTCCCCGCATGCTGCTTCGGCAATGACAAACTATATTTAAAGGAGACCCCCGAGTCTATAGATTCTAGATCGGAATCCGGCTCAAGGATCGATCGCAATATCGCAATGTGAATTTTCCGAATTGATATGCTCCCTTTCGTCATACGTTAGATGTATCGGTCTGATAATTTCTAGGTAAACGAAGGCGGACTCGCAGAGCGCATGGGCCTTCGAGTCGGAGACGTTGTTGTGAGATTGAATGATCAGTCCGTCGTCAGTTACACGCATGGAAAAGCACACGAGGCCCTTGTATTAGCGGGGAACAACTTTGTCCTGGGTGTTCTCAGGTAACAATAAGGAAACCCATTAACTTACGCGGTTATTTATTACCCCGGATGGTCGACATCGTCGCGTATACCATACCTGTGTTGATTCAACGTCGACTGCGGTGATAAATTATCCTATTAAGTCCTCTGCGAACTCTCTTTGCAGAGATGAGGAGTCTGAGAAAGCTGTCGAAGCCATACAGCAAGAGAACATCGTCCCTTATAATATTCCTGTGAGTTATCTTCATTTTTACTTCGTACTTGACTCGTTTGCCTCTAACGAAACGTCGATCTTGATCCGTATAGCTAGAAGAGCTTCGACCCATTTATTCTCCGGAACCATCCGAGGAATACGAGCCCGAGCCTCTACCCGATTTGGAGGCGATTGACGTGACCGAAACTACGGAGACACTGACGATTGATCCTGACGCCGAAGCTCTTATCAACAAGCCGATGGACGCAAACAGCGACATTGTGGCTAATAAAAATTTGACAGACGAGGAAATCGCTCTGCTGATACTCGAGGAGGAGGAATTATTGCCGGAACAAGGAGTCCTTGGGTAAAGACGGATTAATTCGATTCTGGATGATCGTTGATTGTAATTCGAGACTCTATGTTTCAGGGTGAACTTCAAGAAACTCAGACCTCGAGCACCGCTGCTGAAGGAGTCAAAGGTCTTCGAGGAGCTCCAGAAGATGGCAACTGCTGATCCTCCTCAGGTTCAGGAATTGAAGCGCTCCACAACTTTCCTTCAAAGACCCGAAAGGCCTCCACCAGTACCGAAAAAGGAGCCCGAACCGCCGAGGGGAGATAGTTATCGCGTGGTGATCCAGAAGCAGCCTAAAAAGAGCGTCACCGAACGTCTCGCGGAAAAAGGACTTCTTGGGCCGATTCCGTCACCGGAAACGCGATCTGAGGTACGAACACGAAGATCGGTGGTAATTTCAAGGCAAACCCGTAAAACCTTGCTAACACAGGAAAAAAGCAGTAACAGCCAGTACTTCGAAATCGTTATTTCAAAAAGAATATTCCCACTCCGTGGAATAGGGTCATTTAGCAAAGAGTATGGCAAGACCTTGACGGTCGAACAAGAAGACTAAATTGTCTTGTAAAACTTGTTACATGAAAGATTGTGTTCCCAGGAATTTACACCTGGAATTGCTGCTAGTCGGTTTTTACGATCGGTTCGAGTCAACCTCGAAGACACAAAAATTACGCGATAGTTGAATTTTTATCGAAATAGTTCCAGAAGTAAAAAAACAGAACCGAAACACACTGTGAAACTGGATAAAAGAGCAAATTCCTATCGAGCTCTTTCACAGAGATTCTGAGAGTTGGAAGTTTAATGACTGGGATCATTTCGTCAAGGTTCGCCTGCGGAATAATGAACGATAATTCACGTAATGCGAAAGGTATAGCGAAATAATCAGCCGCCGCAGGCTGCACGTCGTCTTTTGTGCGAACTGCAACGCGGTAATATTATATCCGAAGGTGTGACAAATAAAATTTGAATTAATTTAACGGAGTTGTTCGCCTACGTTCTGACCCCGTGCACATCGTCGGTATTAATTCACGCTTATAAATACTAGTCTCAGACATCGTGCATTTACTTTCGATTATTATATTTATTACCCTCTGATTATACGGAGAGCTTTGATATAACATTCATTGCTGCTATTAAAGGCGTGAGATATGAATGGCGAATTCACTAAATTAATTATCTGCACTTCAACCGCATTAAAAATGACAACTTCACGACTGCAGATAAAATATCAGCTCCACTCATGCTCC
>JAFFZH010011963.1:42502-76906 GCA_018420115.1 Euura saliciscinereae
TCCATTTAAGAGAATATCATTCGTCCCTTACTTTCGGAGCATGAGTGACCACTTACTTAATTTATTGTAGTTATATAGTCGATTGTAGTCAGGCTCGCGACTTATTCATCCATCATATTATAATGTTGTAAATATATTTCACAATACCAATCAAAGCTCAAATGATAAAATCACGGTCAATTCAATTGATTCGTTTTATCAGCTCGTAGACGATTTGTTTTTTAACTACAGAAAACGACCCCAGCTCCGACGCCATCGGCAACTCCAGAGCCTCCGACTTGTACCTCGGAGGAAGCTTGCTCAAGACCTGGATCAAAGCTCGATCAGATAACGGACATCGTCTCAGAATCGACCGAGGTGATAGGATGCGACGACTGCGGACAGCATGATTCTGTTATCGAAGAAACAACCTGCGAAACTTGCGAGACACTAGATGCTTGCGAAACCCTGGAGTCGGAAACCGATGTATCGGACGTTTCAGTCGTCCCGAAATTCGATAAGGAAAAGATGAAGGAGCTGGTGTGCACGGAATTGAATTTGGAAAAACAATTGGAGAGTGTTCAGAACCAGCTACTGGCGCTGAAACAGTTGCCATCGGAGATTGAGACCCATCTTAGAATCGTTTCGGAGCAATTGCACAAAATAATGGAACTGAGCGGAATACGGAAGGACAGTCAGGACAGCAGTCGTATAGATTCAGGTATGAGGCTATAATGAACGTAACATCGCGGCTGAGTGATGAATTTGTGTTTATTCCAGAGCCCCAATCGGAGATCGCGAAGAACGGTACCGATTGTGACCGAGAAGATGCTGAAGGTAACCGAGAAGACGAGGATGCCGCGAAACTCGAGAACGGAAAAGCGGTCAATGGACACGAGAACGGTAAGGGAGACGATGATCAAAGCGGTAACGAGAACTCGAGCGTAGCGACGTCGGAAGCTGGAGATGGTCCAAAGATTGTCCAGCCAGAAAATGATACGGACGAGCCAGAGCTGCAGGTCAACTTTCACGAAGATAGGGTCAAGAAAATCGTCGAAACCTACGAAGAGCAGGTCATGAGGTCGAGGAATGCGAGTCCGGCCCTGTCAGACAGTAAGTATCTCGATAAATCATCGAACAAACGTACTCACAGACCTTGGAACACCTCGAAAATGATCAACGAAATATATTCTAGGAAGCTTTAAGCCAGATCCAAACTTACCACTGAAAGATCAAGTGATACAAGAGTTGCAGGTATATTAAATGTGCAACCGAGTTTTTCAGTGTCATATCTGTATTCCGTTCCATTGTCTTCCACGTTATCAATGTCGACGCTGACGACGATGATTCGTCAATTTTTGCATGCAGATTCCCACCATTGATTACCTCAAGGCTACGGCCTGTCGATTCGGACTCTTATTCGAACTGTAGCTTCGGGGAAATTCTGACATTCAGAATGATCCTGTGTCCAAGTAATTACGTAATCTAAATTGTACCGGATGGATCGGAAAGTGGAGTTCTCGGTATCTAAAGGAATTAGTTTTGTTTTCAATCGAGGAACGTATCGTTGATGTCATCCTCCCAAATAATCCGAGATTCTCATAGAATTTCATTTTATTACTCGCTTATGGTCGGATCTATGTTCAAGGCTCGTGTTCTAGTCCAGAAATTCTCTTATCAATCGCGCAGTAACGACTTTGTGATCTTGTGTATTCCGAATTTCGCGATATCCGTTGAAATTGTGAATAATTGCAGCCTTCGGAGACCCTGGGGTTTTTATTATTTTGGTAATTAACAAATTAATCATTATTTTATACCCACCGTCGAAGAGCATTTGGCGATGAGATATCGCAGGGAATTGACGAATTGATTTTTCCCCAGCAAAAACAGGGCAGGAAACACTCGAAGGATCTTTGGCCCCAACCTAAACAGGTCGAATTAACTTATGGCAGAAGATGGAGGTGTCCGAATGACTTTTTCAATGACGAAATGATCGCAGAAGTTTTATCTTCCCAAGCCGAAGTTATCCACGGCAAAGCTCTCGGGTGAGTTATATTTAAAGAGAAGCGGTTCTGCACGAATATGACGATGACATAACAGTATTTTTTACTTGTTCTTATACTCCCCCCAAAAATGACCACGTAGAACACTTCGTGTACAATATACAATAAGCAGAATGTCACATGCGGTACAAAAAAATGTCTGTGACTATATTTTTGGCCCAAAGATATTTTTTGTGTCGTCGCTATTTTTTTCTCAATCGATCGACAAGCGTCCACAGTCTAAAAATAAATATAGCAACTGTTGCGATATAATTTGCACGTATTTTCTCTGTCCTTGTTGTTTCTATGTAGGATAAATTTCAAAAAATACGAAAAAACAAATCTGCCGAATTTCGATCATCTGATGAATTCATCGGCGTATAAGATGATCCACAAGATGGACAAGGAGCCGCAAAAGGGGATTCCGGTTAGACCAGCCAAGGTTAACGCAGCGGAAGATATCCTCGAACGAGTCGTAAGTGCATTCTCATTTATTTAATTTATTTTTCTTCATTTTTTTTTCTTTCGCCGAAGCCAGGCGCCGTGCCACCTGTCACCATATTTTTCTTGCCCACCACTAAAATGTCCAAAAAAATTCCATCGACCGCATCGGAATATCGAATGAAGTTTAAATTCGATTCAGACGAAAATTTGCCGTACGATAACGATAAAAGAATTTTATTGTTCCAGAAATCACCGGCTCTAAGCGTCGCGGATGATCAAAGTGTTGATCACTGATTTAATTCTCATAGTTAAATGAGAATGTTATGAATAAACCATTTAAACGAAAAATAATAAAGCCGATGGCAATACTTAAAATGATGAATGAATAAAAATTGCAAATTAAATAAAATACTAAAGAAACTGAATAACGAAGATTAAATAAAATCGTATATTTAAACTATTTATTATACTATATCGATTATATACAACAATATTTTGATTTTCTTGTAATAAAAACTGTATTCACGATGTTAATAAATACGTTAACATTTAATATAAAAAGACTTCTTGTCTTTGTCCATTATGGTTGATAATATATTTCGTACCATCAATCACATCAGTTACGATATTTATTGGAAATTGAAGATTTGACTGTTTCCGATTGAGCCAGGAACACGTGGTTATAATTCATCTGTGTCTTTTTTCAAATGAAAAATCGATGAGCTCGCTTATATTTATTCCGTCCATTGACAGCGGGTCTTCAGAATTCCTGGTATAATTCTGAAAAGAGATAAATTTCCAAAATTTGATTCGTTTAGTCCGTTTAAATTCCAACAGATAAATTTCCGTTTATGTAACGACCCGACTGACCGTAGTTCAATTTTTCAATCTGTAACCGCAAATTAATTGAGAAACTTGTACATACGTCATTTGGATGTGAAAAGCTTTTTTTATTTCCGTAGAATTGTTAATGAGAATTGAATTTTCCTATCGATATTCCTGCTCTGTAATGTATATTAAGTAGAGAAAACGACTGTATTCAACAACGATACGCATGCAGGCTCTTCTTCGGGGATAACATGCCAAACTCTAACAGAGTTTAGAAACTTGCATCGATAGAAGTTGGTCGGAACGCTCCATAGTCCATAAAAAAAGACTAAATTTAAACTCCAAGATTCCAAGCGTATCGCTGCGCCCTTATACTTTCAAGGTATCCAATGGTATATGGGACTAGGGCCTCTCCTTCGCCGTAAACAACGCGTAAACAGGCTGCACACATCGGCGTTTCCACGCGGTGTCCTAGAATCCGGAATTAAGAATCTTCCCGGTGGCTGGAAGTTCATCTAGGTTATCTCTATTTTCCTACGCGCCTCTGTAATATGTAGGTATAGACAGGCGGGCGAGCTGTTGATTTTGACGCGATATATTTAGACAGAAACTCCCCGAGGTTAATGACTACTGTCGCAGGATAATGAGTTTCTCCATGTCTCATGGGTCCGGCCAGAAATTCGAACCTTTCTTCATTTCCACATTTTATTTCTTCACCCATTCCTTTTTACTCCGATTGAGGAAATAATAAATTTAGTCGATTAACATCGAGCAGGGGCCATTTCCTATCCGTCAACTGCCTCATAGCGAACCCACTGGGTTCAATGGCGTTGTGTAACCGCGGCTTTACTCAACGTCAACCAGTGTAATAGCTCGATTTAGGTCCCGTGAATAATGACTTAGAATGTCACTGCAGAAATTGAGAGTAATTATTACCGTGGATAAAAGCAGCACAACGACGGTATCAATCATGCGGAATACCGAGCACTCCGCATGACACAATTCGCGGATAGACACCGTCTTGTCATTCGGGAGAAAGATGTATTTTTTTCTTCTCAACCACTGATGTCAGAGGTCAGCGGGATTTCAACGAATTTGCATACTTGTAACGATCCAAACTTTCATCGAATGATAAATATATGTACTAATGAGACTCGCGGTCGTTGCACGGAATCGCTGGAAACTGATGACGACTACTTATTCGATGCCAAATACTTAATTATACATTTCGGATACTTTCCAAGTTTCACAGAACTAGTCATAGCCGAGGTAGTTCGTCATCATCCTGCAGCGACTCACTAGTCATGGTCTACCCGCAGGTAATTTAGAATCCGCGAGAACCATCGCCTCGAGAGACTAGACGTCGGCTGGTTCCCCCGGGTAACAATTCATGCAAAACAGGGTAGGAATGATTCACGAACTAGTTCACGTTCTCGTGACCGCTACCACCGCACCGCGGACGCGGACCCGGAGAATGCAGAATGCAGTCGAGCTATACAGCTAAATAAGAACACGAATATTTTCTGCACGCGTTGGTCCGCCTCAACTATATGGGTCGCTGAATCTTTAAATATTAGTACACAATTACCCTACGCTTGTTTACAGAAAGAAGAACGCAACGTGAGATGAACGACCCGGTTTCTGAAGTTATAAGAATATCAGCTGATTGTGAGATCATTTTCTTCTAAAACAGGGAGGATGATACGAAATCAACATTGAATCGTGGTGGAGACAATTTCACTGAAATTAAATTCCCTGACATTTCCTGCCAAAAATGCATTATTCACATCTCTTTGCTAAAAAAAAAAAAAAAAAACTGCAAACAATGTCAACGAACTCCTGCAGTGCATGAAAAGCAAGAAATTGTAATTCTGTATATTTTAGGATTGTGTTTTTGAAATTATAGAATACAAGTCGACGCTAGGTCACAAGATACTCGATAATACCATCTATTGTTTTTTTATATAAATAATGTGTAAAAGTGGAATTCCCTGACTTTTCCAGAAAATAAAAATTCCCTAACTATTCCCAGTTTTCCAATTTTCTCCCGCCACCATGTGATTGATACTTCTTGGGCGAGGAGCGATTCATGTTTTCAATCAATTGTCGGTTCAAAATTAAACTTTTGTAGAGGACTGGTTAGAGGCGCAATTTCTGATCCCTCCTGTGTCACGGTGTCTGACACACGCCTTGCTCGCTATTTTATGGTTTTGGAGTGGATTGTTCCAACAATTATGACAGTTGACTCATAACTTCCACAAATGGAACAAATATTTATTCATCGAACAAGTCGAAAGTCTCTCTTTTCATAGAGTGTACATCTTCACGAGAAAAAAGAAGGAAAACCGTTGAGGTCATGTTGTGACTCAGAAATCCAGGGATTACAAGCTCTGACACAGCTGAAATAAACAGAAGACCCAGTATTTGATCCCTTCTAGCTTCACATTTGTTCACTTTAGATTTTCGACTTTCCTGAATGATAATAATTCTCCATCAGCCAGTCGCGATATTGTATAACGAAGTGAGAAATGACCTAGAGACTGATCTGTATCACAAACCAAGTTTATTTTCACCATCCTGTTAGCGGAAGTATGGTGGCTTAGCTGACCACCGACCACAAACCGTCGGTCTCATATAAGTGAAGCACGGATTGTGAAATCGTTTCAATTTTCCTCAATCATCTCCCTCCTCTTTTTCTTCTCTTATCGAAGATCCTTTCCAACGCTCGGCTCTAGTCGCGGGGGATTTCCCCGAAAGGATCTCGAGGATCTACTGCGCACTGCGCGGTGGCGAACGGTACCCGCATCGCAGGATCGCTTTCGCTAATGCGGCGTATATAAATTCCTGGGTGATTTAAAGCGGCCGGTAATTTACTGTTGCTATTAATTAACAATTAACGTGTAGTAGCCGTGCAGGTAGCCTAAGGTCGAGGTGACGTCGGAGTGTATATATAATATAGGGAGAGGTTTTTTCTACGTGCGAAGGAAGCGAGCCGGAGGGAAATGTCGAGAATGCCTTAACGCTCGCGGCCGCCCGACCCGTTCCCAGTAGATCCCAGTAGAATCTCTTAGGTTGAGGTACGCATGCGCATGCGAGTCGCCGGTTTGGATAGCATGGAGAGAGCTCCTGCTCGAGTGACCAAACAGAGTTTACTCCGGTTTTCGCGTTCCTCGAGAACATCGTCGCGACGATAGACACTCCTGATAGTTCAGTAAAGAACTTCGCGTCCTTCGATTCAAATTTGAATACCTTTTTTTTTGTATTTTATAGTTTTTTTTTTAGAGACAGAAGGTATAGACATTTTAAACTAATAAAGAAAACCCGCGCTGCATTTAAAACAAAATATTTTTTAAAAAGCACTAAATACATTTATACAGAGTTGTCAAAATTTGACAATATTTTTTTTCAACTTTATTGAAGATAAAAAAATTTGTTGAAAATCTGATATTAAACAAGTTTGAGTGATGGCACAGCTGATAAGCGTCAAGTTATCCAGGTTTGATAACGCACCTTGGGGCTTCCGTCTTCAAGGTGGAAAGGATTTTGGAACACCCCTCGTCGTTCAGAAGGTCAGTCTTCATTTTTTTCTGACATCAGCATATATTCGATTTGTTGTGTTCCTTCCTTTCTCCGTCTGAAAACTCTTCATCCCTTCATCTGAAAACAACGAAAGCTCGCTCCACCGTCCCTTGAAGGATAAACTGGATCCTGAGGAGACGCTTATTGTCGCTGAGCTTGTGACAGGGTCAATTTTATCGATGATTGATTCATATTCATTCGATGGTCTATTAATTGATTATTATACATGATGCGATCAGCGGCCATCGGTCATCTTGTATCTAAACAAGAGTCGGTGAACAGTGATTGTGCGTAACGTGATACGCGCTGCTTCATTTATATCTCCCGCTAGAACCGGTGGCATCCGAAGAATTCGCATTCAACTTTGCATACAGACTCTTTGATTTCAGGTGGAATTTTTTTTTTTTTTTTAACTCAGCTATTTTGTGCGGTATTTAAGAATTCTTTTCTAAACGCATAATAACCTGGGTATTCGCGAAATACCTACGACATTCGTGGCGTTACGCAATGACAAAATAATGCCAAACTTTACTTTAAACAACACAATTCGGTGCCAACTGTTTTTCGCGAGTTCGTGCCAAATTATCTAAGCTATTGTACATACATGTACTAGCTATAGACACATTTCCAACATTGTCGCCATGTCACGCATATAGTTATTACTTATGTACTTTTTAACGATTCATAGTTGTAAAAATATTTCCGCTCCGCTGTACAGTCATACGATAACCGTCAGTGACTAATTTCTCGTATGCAAAAAGTATATATGCATATTCAGAGGAGAAAAAATGACTGCAATATGTACATATACGTTCTGCAAACAGTTGTCCGAGTTCGAGGTCGGTAAATATATATCAGCTACTGATAATTTCTGGAACGGTATTAAATTTTTACTCGAGCAAAAATGACTAATAAAAGGAAAATATGTTATTTGTTATCTTCGCGCGGATTCTGCGTGATAAAAAAAAATATAAAAAAAATACTGGAGGTGGGGGTAGAAACCTCGCGGCGAAAACATTGGCGAAATGTAATTTGAGTTAAATTATTTAGGCGAGCTAATGGCTATTTTGAGAAGGTGCCTTTGCGAAACATACACCACCACCAGCTACCCAAAAGCTGTACGTGCTCGAGACGCGACGCCGAACGACGCTCGCTTTCGAGCTTCCTGTCTAAAGTCATTATAAAAATAAATGTACACTCGATTTTTCTAAAATTAAAAGCCCCACCCGGTCCTAAGGATGCCCCAAAATATTTGAATCACTTGATACAAAATCGTATAAAGCAGATCCCATTCGGGCAGGTGGCACCTGCGTCGAGTAGTATATATTAACACTTGGAGAGATTTGGAGGTTGTTCTCGGGTTCGCATTTAACCTGACACAATTTCAAAGCTGTTTCTATATTCAGACCCGTTGGAACGATCGCTCCTCGAAATTGGATCCAATGCGTCTATTTATCGCGATAATTCTTAATCGCCCCATTTAATATGATAACCGACGTGGTATCGCCGTGTGACGAAATTTGTAGCCCCAGCTGGTCGTGACTCATGACACATTGGAGAACCTATCGTTTTTCAAACCTCGCGCGGTTCTCAAATCTAAATAATAACACTCATGAGAATATAGAAAAAAAACAACGATAACCAAATAGATTGGGTGCCAACCTAGTTTATCTACGAGGGTAATTCATGAGGCTTCCAATGTCACCGATATCGCGTTCGGAATTGTCAGTTGAATTTGATTCGTCATACAATCCTTATCTTTAGCCACGATTTGATCCATAAAAAAAATTCGGTGATATTATTATTCTTTGAGATCAGATTTAACGAGTGAAAAACATGAAACTTATTTCAAGGAACTTAAACCGAGCTGTTCTACAAACAAGTGGCGTTGAAAGGGGCTCATGACCGGATCCAAGCCGCGATGAACGACTCATAACTTTGCTTTTTCTATTCAAACTTAAAGCTCCGTGAACGAGTTATGGAACAGTGCAGGAGAAGAGCTCGAACTTATAACTAACGATGCACATGTTTGACGTCTGACGTACATGCGGGCGTGACTATAATAACACACATTCAAATCCTTCATGAGCGTAAACGTCACACTTACAATTTCCTTATGACTCGAGACTCGATCAAATTTCAAGACTCGATGAAAAATGATCGGTGTAGAAAATATTCAACAACCGTTTACTGCTTGCACTTCGAATCATGCAGTGACTAAGAACGTCGAACCCATGTAATTGCTGGAATGAAAAGTCGTATGTCGGGTACGAGAAACGTCAAAACATTTTCAATCTCAGCTGGAAACTCATTGTTCCAGTTATCATTGCGACATTTATGTCACTTCTGCGTTTCACAGTCATCATCTAAGGTCGTTCCGACTGCGGAGCAAAGGAAATGCGAAACCGCAATCGTCTGACATACAAGAGGCACGTACACACACTTTGAGTGGCTCGAAATTTGCTAAATGCGCGAAAATATTCTTTGACCGTGAAGCTTTTTAGTGCGTCGCATGTGCACCGGGTTTTACGATCATCTATAATTGTCGAGTACCATATTCATTCCGCGTTTACTGTTTTTGCCATACCTGTCCGATTGGAATTTCGAACTCCAAACACCGTCTGTCCTTGAACCTTCATACTCTACAATTATATATGCATATCTCTAAAACCGGAAGCCCGAGGCTACAAAGTAGCGAACGACGCTGTTACGTCAGACGTCTAAAAACCACGTGGTGTCAGAATGCAATCTCGCGAGATAACAAACTTTTTTTCTACCAAGCGGTCACGTAGTCACGTACACATTACAGCATAGATCCTCAGGGCAAACGTGACTTTCGATACTCAACCCATAATTCATACGACTCTGATAATGATCGGGTGACAAATCACATCGTTTGCATCGAGCTATCGCGTCGCTCGTCTGTAAAAGTCGACATTTTTTATCTTTCAAACCTAGACAATGGCACGTAATTGTGCATAAAGTTGGCGAACTGCGGAAGGGGTGCGACTAAACGGGTCGCCCTGCGCGATTTCGCGGTCGCAGAGCGTTTTTCGACTGTACAATAATATGCGTGGGCGGTATTGGCGAACGGTCAGAACGGAGGCCTTTGCGTAGGCAGCCACGCGATCAGAGGATTGCGTGAGCTTCGAGTGCACACGGTACGAATATACCACCGATTCCGGCTGAGAGAACCGACATAACGTCGCAGTGGCGTAACTTGGTCATTTTGGCTCGGGTCCCCAGGATTGTCAACCAACGTAGCCGAGGAACCCTAACAGAGAACGTTTAATCTCGGGGAAAGAACACGGCTCGAGTTTCAACGCCAGTACGAAACAGAGAGCAAAGATTAATGGACCTCGCGAATACGGATGGACGTTACGTCCTATTATAAGCACCCGTCGAAAACGTTGTAAATCATTACGAATTGTTAGTCGAGACAGAACCAGCGCTAATAGAACTCATAACAATTTGCGATGGTTAACCCGTTGCTATCGGTCTGAATCAGCGGCCAGACTAAGATCAATTAACTTACGTCTCATTTGCTCCGGACTGCGGCGTCGGCTCACCGCAGGATCGGAGTCTACCTGCCGCAGATGCGAGTCGTTATCGAGTAACGTCGCGGATGTATCGACGGCAAACTTAGGATATTGATTTAGGAATTCGATTCAACCTAGATTTCAGTAGCCAGTTTTTTCCGCCCCTGTCGCCGGGGCTGCCCCTTCCTTCGAGATGTTCGGTGAGGCCGTCCGCTGTTGCAACCCCGGCTCGCCTCGCCGCGGTGGCTGGTATTAATAGAGGCAACGAAGGCCTGGTGCCGGCCGACAAAGCTTACTCTCGCGGATATAAAAATATCGCTTTTATTTCGTCCGCCATGTTCGAATCAGTATATTTCGTACGACTGATCGGCAAAGCTAAGCTTGTTTTGAATGGATTTGTCGAGAAGAAAATAGGAGATGAGATAAACCACGTTTTCGAGTATATCGATTATCCGGTATTTGTTTAGAGACAGTCGCGAAATTCTTCTCGCGTACTGAACAAAAGACAGAAAAAAATTATCGCACGCGTCGGTATCACCTACTTATATGTGAAAATTAAATGATACCGGATGACTGTTGTGGGAAGTATGCCAACTGGCTAACACGCTCATAATACCCGTCAGGTTTTTATGCTGAATTTGACTTTCTATCAACGCGATGAAATTCGCGGATTCACGATGTAGCCAGTTGTAACGTGACACCGACTCACGCTCGCTGCACTCAAAGCCTTCGGGATCGCAGGATCTTCTCTCTTCGCACGGAACCTTGTCATCGTCACGTGTTCCAATTAAACGATGAAGGGCGTACAAGCAACTCTGTCAATCTTCGAAATTTCATTAAGTGGGTAAACTAAACGGTGTCAACAGCGAACTAATTGTAGATCATTTCTCGGTCGATCGTTTCGACACGACTGCTGTTGCCGTTGCAGCGACGTACGTCGTCGAATGGTCACAATTACAGGCCTTCACCCCTGCAATTATCGTTTATTACCCAGCGTGGTCATCCGAAGTCCAAGGGCATCTTCGCATTGGTTGAGAAAGTGTCGCTAGTGTGTGTATATATGTCATATGATAAATCGAATGATATACGGTCTCTGCTACTGCGCAGATAGTCGCTTCGATCTTTTGAATTGAAGTATGGTATTCTTGTTCAGCTGATTCGTTAGTATCCGGACTTTTTTATTTCTTCTTTCTTTTGTCAGGCAATACCTTACCGGTTGAGAATAGAGTGGGTGGGTATATAATTTACATAGGATTCACACACATTCCTCGATGGAGATAATGTGATAACGATATCAATTGTTGTGTTAGCCTTCTGAGAAACGGGGGGGGGGCTTTTGTCTACAGATCTATAGCAGCCCGATGAGTGTGAGAGAGAAATTCTTGCACCTATAACCACGTGTACGTGTAAATAAAAAACCTACCGCGGTTAGAACAAACGTGCGAATATCTTTTATCGCGTAACAAAGAAACGTATCGTATCTCGGGATGTTTATTCAACGTCAGGCCTAGGTCGTCCCGCATTTCATCCTGGAGGTTCAACTTTTTACGCAAACACATGCCTATAAGACTAGAATGGAATTCCACTGCTAGATTCCTGAGGAGGTATTCCCAACACACAATCTCCAACGGCGATCGGATTCTAGCAACCTTGCCCGAAGCGAGGATCATTAATTATCGAGACCACGTTGACCCCAGGTGTATTAAACTCTCTTTGGCGTCTCAATCTTGACGAAAATTACACTTTCGTCACTTCACAGCCCGATTCCCCAGCAGGCCAGAGCTGAGTGCGGGAATATAGATATTATCACACGGTTCCGGCTGTCTTCGGGTGTCATCGGCCGCTGCGCGCGCAATTATCGAAAAAACCATGGGAATTCTAACCTCACGTCAGAGGTTAAAAGGAGGTCGAAGAATCAACTTCCCTCACCGGTAATGGAATACACAACAGAGTTGAGGGTGTTCCACCTCTTGTCGCCTTCGCGTCTGTGTCCAACAGCTAAACCACATTCCATACCGCCTAGCCTGCCAAATCCAAGCATCCTTTGTTGCGGATGTTATTATCATTATATTCCTCGGGGTAAAATGTACGCTAGTCGTTCGGGTTGAGGATGAGGTCACCGATCAACGGAGTCCCTCTTGACGCCTGCGTACAGTCCGTCCTGTCGACTGAAAACCGGCGAAGTTTTTACTTCCGGTATCGTGAAATAACGGATTTTTCAAAGATCGAGACAAGTCGATCGCGCGTTCTATCTCATTAGAACAAACAATCGACGACGGAATGTTATTCATCCAATTGTAATAATAAGATGAGATCACTGATCACCTTGGCCTCCGAGGCTACGACCGTCGCTATAGCTGAGGCTGCAGACGATCCGGACGGGAAACCGATCAGTCGAAATCGGTACCATCCGCTGACAAAGCGCAGGCTTATTGACCTTTTTTCTGTCGCATTTCCTTTGTGCAGCGTTTGTCTGAAGAATTTGTATATTCCCCTTGTGGACAGAGGAGGGCCATAAACGTGGGTGGATGAGCTTGAACAAAGTTTTTCCGTCTCGTTTGCGATAGTCAAATAACAAACATAACATAAATGACTCCCGATAATGAAGACCGTGCGACGAGGTTACATTGACTCGAGGATCATGAGCCTCTCGGAGTCATCTTTATCGTAGTAGAATCAAATAAAAGTATAATATATATGGTAATGGGCACCTATATACTCGGAATTTATTATCAGACCTTTGTACTCAGGCGTTAGTCACACGCTGGGTATTATAGAGTCGTATCTTATTTCCTTTCTTAATATTCAGGAAGCTGATCTAGGAAAATTCTGTTACACCTCCAGTCGAAGAGAAGACACACTAGATTTCGTCACAAAGCTGCGAGACATTGTTTAAACTGAAAGAGCTTATCGGTAGCTTGGAATAAAGATGTTTGTTGAATAAACAAATGATGAATGATCATGTCACAGAGAGCAGAGGCGAAGTATCGATCACGGGCAAATTTACCGTGACTAAGATCCAGTCGAACCTTACAATTCATGGAATACAAATAACCACAAAAAAGCAACATGACGTCAGGCGAGATTCGAAGGCGTCACTGACCCGTTGTTCGTCAAGTGACGGGTGTCCGCTTATCTAAAAAAAAAAAAACAAATACACACATGAACGGTCTTTGTTGTGTGCGGATCATAAGAGTAACTCTGTTACCGACACAGTCACGCATGATCCACACCTTGTTCCGATAATGTATGTGCATAAGGTATTAGTAGAGGTGTAAATACGTTTATAAATATGTATTCTCGAGTGGGAAGAAAATACGCCTCACGGTATCACTCTTTCTCCTTTTTCAATTTTTTTTTCTCTTCCATAAATTTGACTCTCACTCTTACTCTCACAATTCCGCAGCTCACTTTCCCACATGTGGTTAATAGAAAACAGTTGGGCATTCTCGAACGTCACGTCACTTTTCCAAGAACCGAACGATCATCGATGCTGTTAAAATTATTACCAAGACCCACCGCAGACTCCAGGAAGTTGTTACTAATGAATTTTGACGAGTTGTTCCTTGTTGTCTTTTATCGCATATATCTGACGGTCTATCATCTTAACTGCTGTATCTGATAATCCCGGAATATAAACAAGCGAACCGAATTAATTAACGTTTTATACACATTCGACTTCCATATTATGCTGATTAGAATTCATGAACACGTTCCGCATGCAACCAGGTAATCAAGGCATTTCCAATTTTATTCCATCAATTCCGACTGGATAAAAACCGAAAAGTCTTTCGAGAGATCATTGACTCTGAGACGAAGAAGAAATTCCCATTGAGTGACACTCTCGAAAAATTGTAATCCGATCGAGAGAAGTTAAAATTTCTGTATCCACCAGAGGAAGACGTTGCCCTTGGAGTGGCCACCCCGTAGTAGATCGTCGTCGACGGTATTTCACGCGTGCGCGTGGGTCGTTACTTGGTAAAAAAAAAAAAAAAAACGAGTCTCGTACAACGGGCCGAAACTCGGTTCGGTGTAAAGACCTTAGAATTTAGAACCTCTGTGAGTTTGGACTCGGGGAATGCATGCCGCTCCGACCGGAGAAGCTGAAGAAGCGTGGCCAAAGGGGGGGGGGGGGGGGCATCTTTGATAACCCGCTCATCGGAATGCGCACCAACCTAATGCCTCGTCTGACTCCTTGGAGTGCATATAATAAGAAGTTATTTTTAGACCGGTCCATGCTTATTTTTAGAATACGTTCCTCGGTTCCAAGTTCAACCCTGAAGTCAGGCTACGTCACGAGGCAACGCAATAGCGTTACACGACGGGGCTTACGTAAAGACCCGATGTTGGACCAATGTTCAGGAATTTTTGTAAACCTCAACTCAAAGCGAGATTGCGAAACTTTTAATCATTTGCTCACTTCTTTGGTTATTTGTTTTTTCCTATCAAACATTTTTTAGGAACTACGGGAATATATATAGGAGACTCGGTAAACTCTTATACGTAGCCCAGAGTATAGAATTCTTAAAAATATATTATCGATTTCGTGTTATCACGTGTTAAAGGTGGTCGACACCAATTATCGAAATATATTATCATTACGGTAATTAAATTTAACGACATTCCGCGTTGTTCCTTCGTATCCTATGGTAATTAACCCGACAAAGGAAGCAGCTGATACGCATCCAGTATCTGACAGGAAATATCAACATTTACACTGCGGTGATACCTACCGAAGAAACAAGTCTGCAGTCTGGTCCCAAAATTTGTCAAAATTTTCCCAGGTGTCGCGGGTTTTGGATTCAATGGTCGATGAATATGGTTTTTTATCATTATATTCAAGGATTTAGACCCATAAGTGCTTTCGGAAGTGGTTGGACAGAAATAAAGTCTTTTCCCCGGTAAAATATATCGCCCCCATTGGACTATCGGAAGGCTGACAGTCTCGGCTTGACGAATTTAAAATAGGCGCCGGAACGAATCGGTCTACTAGCGACTCCGAAGTGTCGCGTTACGCCCGCAGCAGCAGGCTCACACTGACGTAACTCTTCGCAAAATCTATTTGCGTTACCTTACCGTAAACTCATCCTCAATCCCAATTTCACAGACGCCACTGCGATTTATACCAGAGAATTAAAGGATTTACGAACCAATGAGATAACGTAGGATATACAATTTGTAGCGTTTCGAAACGGAACCCTACAAATTTTTACCTTGGAAACTGTGGCTTGTTTCCTCAGCCAAGGAAAAATCGTTTGTAGAGACGTGATATTGAATTTGTACGTCTAAAAAAAAAAATTAAACCTCGTTAGATCATTTTAAATTAACAATAAAGTGTATCAAAGTTCGATAGCGTTCGAAACAGTCTTTCTTTCGCGCCATGTTGTGACGTCACTGTTAAGTACAACGAGCCTTGTCACTGTACACCATGTATCTCCTATTTCTCCCTTTCTATCGAAGGATATGACGTATGAAATTGGGTATTTTCTTTGAATAGTACTTTTGTAGTGAACGCGATATAAATTTTGATTGGTAGTTCAAAACTTGTTACCGCGATCGTTGATGTTTATCGGTACCGAAGTCAGGGGTTTATGGTTGCTCGCGTGCTTTCGTGATTGCAGTTTTTGAATAGGGGCATAAACCAGATGAGTAGACTAGAGTAAAAGGGATATAATATGAGTGTATGGCGAGATAGTACACAGCGATGAAAGGTAAATTGGAAGATTGTTGAGTTTGAAAAACCTGCTTACTTGGGGTTACTGTGGTTCGTTGGAAATGAATTTCACTCACGTTAGGTGCACGCGATGCACGCTTGAATTTCTCTACTTGCGTATAACACGTAGTCTTTTTGCCCAGGTGTCTTTAATGCTACATTTATAGATCCCAGGTTCGTTAGTGGAAATGAAACTACCGCGAAGGTCAGCCAGACGAGGAAGAGAATCTCGGGAAAACATTGTATTTCAAAGTGTGCGTAAGGCATGACTGTGTAAAGGTCAGTATGCCATAATAAACCAGCTATTTTCATCGCATAACCGGTGGGTGGCTTACGGCACGAACTCATTGCCCAATTTTCCATCATCTGCCAGACGCACCCGTCGATATTTCCCAAGAAAAAAAAAACTCCATCAATCACTCGATGGTTATTTTTCGATAATTTTCAGTCCGATGGGGATCGGGGTCAGAGTTGCGTGCTGCGATTTTGATCCCAATATAATCGATCTAAAAAACACCTTGATCGATTCGTAAACGAAACCGTTAACGTGATTCGGTTGATCGCTGGGCGCCGTCGAGCAAAAGACACCCGGTGTTGATCGGATGACCCAGTTTCCAATTCACTCGAAAGTATTCGTTGCGAGATTGGACGGTGTGCAGCAGCTGTAAAAATAACGTGGATAAATTCCAATATATTTGGCAGCAGTGGCTATTTATCAGAAGGCCTCAAGAGTCGTTAATTATTTCTGATACCATCCGCAGGAAACGAGGCCAATGCCTTCGTCGCGATAACTTGCAAGCCTCGAACCTTCCGTCTTAAATCTTATGAATGGAGGTTCAGTACTCCGCAGGTCCTTTTACTCTGCCCTTTTTCTCTTTTCTCTTCTCTTCTCTTCCCTCCTTTCTCCCTACCCCGCGATGTCTGGAGCCCGGAGTCTGCATCAGTTAATTGATGCCTGTACCGCAGGCAGGCTGGTCCATAGTTCCATAAAAATAGATCCTTGAGCCCTAAGCGATGCGCGCAAGAACACTCTCGCTCTCTTTTTCCACCATGATCATAATGATGATGACGACGATTGCGTATCTGCGGGGTAATTGACGCCCATCGTTAACAGATACACGAGTGTAAAAACCAAGAAAACGCCTCTTCAAAACCCATCCAAGTTTCTTACTTCCCTTACCTTGCCCACCTCACCATTACACTTTTCGAGCAATGCGATAGACTTGCGATAAAACGATGGAATATTCTTTGTCTGCACAGGTGAACGGGGGTTCTCCTGCTGAGGCAGCTGGTCTTAGGGCCGGCGATGCGGTTATCAAGGTGAACAACACTGACACCTTCAACCTGAGGCACAAGGACGCTCAGGATGTGATAGTGAGGGCAGGAAACAACTTTGAAGTTACGATCCAGAGGTAAGTTTTCATCGGATGATGCAAAAACATGTGACAAACGTCCACACCGGACGACCTTGTGGAACTGAACATTCTTCTCATTCCAGGGGTGGCAGCACATGGAAGCCAAGCGTAACCCCAGTGTCGGCAAACCTTCCGACCCCAAAACCGTCCAGCCCTGCGTGCAGCATTTCACCTGTGACAAAGACATCCTTGGCAGCGAAGAAGCAGGAAGGTCCTTTGATCGGAAGCGGACACAACTTCAGCCCAAAACCTTTCGTGAGTGAATTGAGTTGATCGAGGTAATTTTTGGTTCAGTTGATTTTCACACTGAAACGATCTTGTGTTGATAGTTGAACGGAAATGGAGAGGCACCGATCAAGTCGATCGTTAACAAGCAGTACAACAGCCCAGTCGGAATTTACAGCGAAGAAACAATCGCAGAAACTTTGTCCGCTCAGGCTGAGGTCCTGGCCGGTGGAGTCCTGGGGTGAGGAATGAATTTTTTTCTGTTACTAAAGGACTTTTTTTGCTTCAAATCGAGGATCGATTGACTTCAAAACTTTTGTGGCACGATTCTTCAGGGTGAACTTCAAGAAAAATGAGAAAAACTACAATGCTGAGAACAGCGAAGTTTTCAAGATGGTACAAGAGGCAGACAAGGAGCCAAGGTCCCCCGAACCCGGTTAGTAAAGGAAATGAAAAATCACACATTTCCTCTAATCACTTGCAATTTACAAATTTATCATGTCTCTAGACAATATTGGACGCGCGAAACCTTGTAAATTTCAGTTCATCAACTTTTCAGCCGAACAATTATCAAAATTTTTAACAATGGGGATAAAATTAGCGGAAGTGACGTAGTTTCGTTAACGTCCCTACATGCAGACGCGCGCGTATCTGTCCCACCTATCAGCTTCTTCAGGGTCATCGATGACGTACTTTGAGATCGCAGAAACATAATCGGTCAGTTATCCCTATAATTATCCGTATCTCCAGTTTTCATTATGAACCACAACGGCAATCTTAATTTTTTTTAATTACTTGCTCACAATGAGGCAACTCATAGTCGACAAACTGTCTTTGAAAAATTACGATTTCCGCGCCCAGAAATACATCCCGTTGCCGAAGAAGCTTGAATTTATCGAGTACCAGTAATCTGTTTTTCGTATTGACGATCGACAACTCTTACGCGTCGCGAGGCTACGTCATCTCCTCCTCCCTTGGCGCGATTTTCTCGAACAAAAAAATAAGGAGAATGTGCGAACAAACTCGATAACGAATTTGCAAAATAGCGGAACCCGCGATACAAAGCGGTGCTGTTACCCCGACGAACTCTACCGTCGGTGGTCTTACCGGTCTCAGGCACGTCACAGCTCCGGAGACCAAGCCGCAGCCAACAACCCCACAGTCGAGCCTTCCACCCGGACAGAACATCTGCGCGGACTGCGAGAGGCTCATCGTGTAAGTTCGACATCGACAAAACGCTATCACACCCAATTTTCACTTTCAGAGGCTTTGGGAATCGATCATAAACGGTGGTGTTTCGATGGGGCTTCATCATTCATCTCTACATCCTCATTCGACATTTGACCCCTCAGCTGCGGCTGCCTGTGCTTTTTTTATACCTTTCTCTCGTGATCGATATTTCTGCGATGGTTTCACACATGTTCTTAGACCAGTGGTTAATATCCTGTGGTTATTGCATTGATGTCCTAGTTTCATCGAGGACGGAATTTTATTCGTCGGTCAGTCACGCGGTCGGGGGTCGTGCCACCTCACCCAGGTCGCCGACACCCCTGGGTCGGGCTATGGGTCTGGGTCAGGGTCAGCAAAATTTGAATTTTCATCAATGTTCCGGCCCCGGGGAAACCCAACGTAGTCCAGTGAGTCCAGTGAGCCCGGTGCATCAAGTGCATCATGTCAATCTGGGATCAGAGGCGAAACCGTCGCCAGATATTCCCGTTTGTCACAACTGCGATAAATCAATTGTGTAACTATCAGATGAATTATAACAGTTGGTTTTTAAGAGCCGTGCACGGGCATCAAAGGAATGAACTCTATCGTCTAGTCTGTTAATTCCTGCTATCTGTCGCTCTCTTATGTCTATGAAACCGTATCTCTTATCTACTTCAGAAAAATAGGGCTGCCAGGATGCGGTCGACTGTCAATTTTTCTAGTTCACGTCGTCAAAGACGCTACGCGGGTCTAGGTCAAGAACTCTGCGGCTTCAGATCAATATCGGAGCTAATCACGTGCCTGTTAGCACCTGTTCAAATGAAATGTGGTCATTTCACACCACTTTCAATACGCATTTACTCAATTTCACGCAAAGCCCTGCCTAGCGTCTCACGGCTTACTTGTATCTTGTATCTTGTATCCTTTCTCTCGCCTCATCTCGCCATATCGTTCTACTATAGACGCTCGAGTAGCTGCACGTGAAGCGCCTTTATTGACCCACGTGTACTCTACACACCTCAATTTGTTAAGCATCGTTAAGTAGTGACCAGTCCTCCTCTCAAACATGGAAAGTAATTGGCTTTTCACCCCTAACGTATGCGAGTCATCTGTGCAAGTTATCATTTTTTACATTTGCGGATTTACCGAAGATAAATCCACGCTTCATTCCACATCTTTATACACACACCTCTGTCTCTCTCTCTGTAGTAGAATTTGGCGCTTGTATTCAGTAGATATCATATCGCACTTAATTCTGCTTTTTGTTATGTGTAGGGCGAAAATCATTTCTCTATATATGCTTACCCGAAGGAACCATTCAGAGCATCACAGATTGTTTTCTCAGACAGGAAATTACGACCTGCTATACTTCGAATGGTTCCTGTAGACACAAATATGTACGATTCGACCGAAACTAAAATGATGATCTTCGGGGAATGATTTGAAGCTTGAAATTAAGAATCATTCCCGGTCGTGATTGATCAGAATTCGAGAACGTACGGAGTAGCTGTCAGGCGCTTGTTGCCGGTAGATCATCTTCTTGTACTGTAGTAGGCGTTTTGTCCAATTGATTTGTCAATCGCACAGAAAAATGACCGTTTTCTGAACCACGATTTCACACACATTTCTGTTTGCTTGATGTTGAAACAATCAATACGAGACTCGATGTGCCGGTGATTGACTTTCGTCTCGTTTTTCCGAAACAGTGGAGTCTTTGTGAGGATAAAGGACAAGAACTTGCACGTTGAATGCTTCAAGTGCTCGACCTGTGGAACGTCTCTGAAGAACGTCGGATACTACAACATCAACAACAAGCTCTACTGCGATATCCACGCGAAGTTGGTCGCCAGACAGAATCCACCGGCACCGGGTCTAATCCCAGCCACCATCCCACCGTAAGTACATAAGGGCTGGTCTGAAATAGACCAAGGTCAACGCACGAACCATGAAAAAGAAAAGGCACAGGAGATAGGGGGGAAAAGGTTATCGCATTCAATGTCAGAGCTGGTAATCACGCTAAAATGTTTCATCGATCGCGACTGATATACGTAATATTAGTCACATTATCGTTTGCTTGAATAAAATGACACCACATGACCGTGTCGGAAATGTGATGACAAATTTATTTCTATTATTGGCGTCGTATCAATAACGATCCGGCTATTAATGGCTGCAGTGATTCAAAAATGATTAAACAACTAGATTAAAATATATTTTCATATAAATATATGTATTTGCAATTTTTCAGAGGCAAGGCACCCGTTGGCACCATTTCCGCAGCTTTGGCTAACATGGGAGCTGGTATCCCTCCGTTGGCACCTCTTTCACCATCTTTGAACAATCACTCGTCACCCCTGCCTTTCGTAAGTATAGCGTTGCGAATACCCTTTGAAACAGTAGAATAATAACTGAAACCCAAAAAATCAAGAATAGCTCCGTCGATAGTGAGCGAATGAAAATTGACGTCAAAATGTTTTGGGTGTACTAGATTTACTAGCATTAAGCATGATCGTTGTAGCTATGTTATATCATTCAGTTTTTTTTTTGTGTGAAGCTATAAGCATCAGGCATAATCCGCTCGTCGCTTTTTGCAACAATATTTTGCAGTGAAACGAATAATTATTAACGTGTTTTTCATAATCGAACTCAAACGCATATTTTCAGTTTCAACTATCGCGTTCGGATATCGATTTGATAAGATCGAGTAAATGCGATCGGTGTCGCAATTAACAAAAGTCTTGCGAGTGAATTTTTGCTACTAAACAATTTTCCAGACTTGCAATCGATCCTCGAACATCGCCAGTGTACAGGACGGGGTGCAACGTCTACGCATTGATAACGGACACTCGGGATACGCCCCGTCGATGCATCAGGGGATGCAAAATCTAACACGAAATGGCGCAGCTGCGGATAATGCAAAGACCTTTACGAGTACGCTCATCATACAGACAGGCAACGAGGTTGGGAGTACCAACAACGACGACAAGCTTTTGTACAATAACACTTATAACAAGGAATTTTGCTGTGAGATCAAACCTGCGGATGATAACAATAAATTTTGCAAATTTGAACTAACAAGCACAGACGGCACGGAGCCGGAAACTACCACCGACCTTCTTGCGATTGCCGCCCAACCTTTTCCCGTTCGCAAACAGGTGATTTTTCATTAACTTTGTTATTCTCATCAAAAATGTTCTTTTAGTTTTCGTGAATTTCGAGGGGACCAGTGCAGCGTGATTCAACAAATTCTACATACTCCAAAAACCATAATAAACTTGACTTTCATAGAAATCACTTGTCGTAAGGTTTCAGACACACGATTGATCCAATTATGTCTTTAGACCTCTCATTTTCTTCGGAGAGCAATTCTTTATCATATGAATGAGGAAAACTGAGAAAAAAATCTGTAATTAAAGTTATGGTCAGTTATCGAAATTTAGCGACAATCTATAGTCACTCTGTTGCTGATAACTTGGTCCAATTTTCATTTTGTTCAATTTCCCTCATTCATAGAATGAAAGATTGGTCTGCAAAGAAAATGAGACGTTGAGAGACATAATCGGATCAAGCGTGTGCCTGAAACCTTACGACAAGTGACTTTTGAAAAAGTCCATTTTTCGATCTGAAATGAACTTTGAGTAAGACATAAATGATTTTTGGAGTATGGAGAATTTGTTTAATCACGCTGTACTGGTCCCCTTGATTACCCTTGCACCGATTGTCGATGCAGGAAAAGCGAGAGAACCGCGTCCTCGCCGTTGTTAACCCTTCGTCGCAGATGACGACAAAACGTACTCAATTAAATAATTGAGCGTATATTTATAATCGATTTATTTATAAGGCACGATCTATTTAAGTGTCGTAATTACTGTCACGTGGGCATGCCTCATTGTTATGTGACGTTGTATGTATTTCAGTCATCCAATCTTGGCGCGTCGCCCCTCAGTCCACCAGCTCTACGTCCAGTCCAGGTAACGCTCTCGAACGATTAATGTCTTTTCGATCCAGTACGATTTCGCGTTCGATTATAAGTGGTCGCTGATCAGCAGCGTCGTACTTATCAAAAACGATTTAGTTTTAGTAACGATAACAGTTTATCGGATTTGGGAAGGGACCTGCTAGCGGGAGGTTCGTTTCCTTCGTATTTATACCGCATTTCGAAGCAGTGCATCAGTGGCCGCTTATTAAGAATGCGTTTCCGGCAAGATTTTAATACAAGAGTGAAATCATTCGAAACCCGTTTCTTGCTTTCAGGCACCGTCGTCGAACAACATCGGTGGCCTGAAGCCCTTCGGAGGTGCTCCAACAGCCCCGAGTTTGGTGTCCACGCCGTCCCTAAACTCCGGTAGCAACACCCTGCCTCGTCCGTTGAGTCAAAACGCCTCTGGTGAGTAAAATCATTCGTTTTCGAATCATTCATCTCGGGTAATCGTCAATTTTTAGAAGACTCGACTCAACTACGTACCGATATCATGAAAATGCAAATTTAATATCAAACTGTTGTCCGAAGATCAGGATCTTCTGTCATTTATCATTTTCAAACGTGTGCAGACAGCAAGAAGACTCATCCGAAATTTGTCATGTGGCATTTATGGTTCTTATCAGATATTTCGTTGTTTCCTCATGGTTGAATGAGACCATTGAGATGGTCATCATCGGAATTCAGGCCGAGTGATATATCAATGTTCTTTTAACCGTAAAAACGAATATGAACACGTACACAGATGTATACACAGAACTAATTGGCTTCGAAATTAAACCTCCTGGCAAAAATAACCGATGAGCTAAACTGACACAGCGCTACATGGGTTGAGAAATGAGTCGCTTCGTATATACTTTACACACACATACACTGTCGCACTAGCCTCGTTTCCATCGTTAGAAACGAACCAGCTCACGATCAAGTCGAAATGTAGGAATTTCGATTCCAGTTTATCGCTTTCGAAAATTCTACAACTATTTTAGATGCGTCCTTTAATGGTCGTATTCAAAGTAGGGAAAGTAACGTAAACTAACGGTGGAAAGCGGGAAGGATACAACGAGGCATCGGTGATCTGTGTTCATTTCGTTTATACAGAGTATAAATCTTCGTAACGTCGATCGTAAAAATGAGTGATATTCCATTTTTTTCGGAGCATTCAAACGATACGAAACTAAACGGATCACCGATGTCTCATAAAACACACTACACACGATCGTTTAACACAGTTTCATTGTTGTGAATATAGGTCGGTACTCCACACTGCCAAAGCCCAAAAGTTCCCTCTTCAGAGGTATGAGAAGATTGACTGCTCCCGATATCAAGTTTTAGCTTATTACACAAATCGCTTTGCGTTAATAATATTTTTTTCTCATAACTCGCTATCATCTTCATCTCCGTTCATTAAATATATTCCGACGTCAAATTGTCCCTGCAAGGTCATCGTATCGCATTTTTCATATTCACACACTTAACTGTTGAGAGCTGTTTGCTTCCATCGAGTTGTTCATTTGCATCACATATTCGATTTGGTTAATGAAGCCGATCGAAGCGTACGATTGACAAAACGCCTTTTTGGCAACGACTCAGTTGCCCATTGTTATCCAATCAGTAATTCGATGAATCACTTCGCGCCCGCATCTGGTCGACACATGAAATCCCCCAATTAAAAATACAATATGATTCACTCTGAGGAGTAGAGGTTGATATTGCGTCGCATACATTCTGAATCGAATCGGATCATTGGTTCATTGTGCTGCGGTTATTGGTTCGCGATACGGTGCCTTGACTCGTTTGACCCCTGAGTCATGAAATAGCTTCTTGAGGAACGGTTATAGTTGTCAGTAGAAAATAAAAATTTAACACACATGCCCACACACGATCCGGAGCGGCAGATAATACAGTTTCAGTGATAATCATTTTATTCAGCCTGGGCTTGTACTTCGTTGCAGGTGAAAAAAGCAATCACGGCACGATCTACATAATTCTTCTTTTCTTATTTCTTTTCAGCTACTCCAACTTTCAACCAAAAACCTCGCCCATTCTCTCTTTCATTTGAATGAGCGAAGCAGCTCTCAACATACATATAAATAATGTCAAACAAACAATCTCTATGTCGACCTCTTGATACAATGTTCATTATGTTCATGAAGAAAAACCAAAATCATAAATTGCTAATCAATTGATGTGACAATGTGACGAAGATCACAACAAATAAAATTCATCTGATGAGAAACTATATTGATTTTCATAGAATTTCGAGTTCGTTATCAAACGCATTGTATATACGCGGCATATTAACGTTTTGTTTTCATTGCATAATCCTTTAATCATAGTTTTGGCGAAAAATCCTGATTTCGCGTTCTCATTTCACGTCCGCTTGCGCTATTTGAATCTGGACCACAGTTTTATCGCAGAATTAATTTAACACGTTGCTTACACGCGCGCACATGCATATCATGCCCATCCAAAACACTGTAATAGGACGACTCGTTTTCGTTTAAACTCACAAGTCACGCTATGTTCATTCAGCCGCACCTTCCAGCCAAAATGTTTTTTCATTTCCAGCATTCTTTTTATTTTTCACATTTCTATACCCTCGCAGTTTTTGCAACTAGCGCAGAGTGGAGTGGCTCCAGGAATTTTTATCAAACATGTTTTATTTAGATATTTAGGAATTTATTTTAATTACTTATTGTTATTATTATTATTATTAGCATTATTATTATTTGTCAAATGCTTCTTGCTATTCAGCAGCCAAAGACATACCCATGATTGCTTAATTCACAAAGGCAACAATTTTTCAATCTTCAAAATGATTTTGAAATGAGCGATCATGGATGTGGACCTGCAATCCTGCTTATACTTACAAAATTTTTTCTTTGTTTTCTCTTTTCAAACCAATCTAACGCTCTAAAATCACCGATTGTGTTAACTTACCGTTTTTGTAAACTGCATGTTACGGGTGGAATGCAATTTCCTGAAACATAAAAACTCGAAACCTTGACCCGGATGAAATGTCAAACCCAAATTCCTGGACCGGTTATCCTTTGTAATCACGGACAGACTACTATTTCGAGGAATCTGACTACTACGAAGTAACAGAAACTCAATACGACAATCCTCCATCACCGCCACCACCACCTTCCGTAAAAAGTAAGAGCCTTGTCTGGCCCCCGGCGAAACCTATTGAAGAAATCACCTACCCGACAGCGAGCCCTATATACATTAACCCAAACCCAGCCCTGAACCATAGACATCAGAGGTCAGTAAGAGAAATACACCAGAGCCAGGAGATAGAACAGCCAAGGGAGATAGAAGTCCAAAGAGATTGTAGCCAGGAACCCAGGAGGATGGAGTACGCGACTTGCTCCGGACCGGTATACAGAAGAGTACAAGTCTGCGGAATTACGGATCAGAGAGAGTCAAGGTCAAGAGAAACGGCCTCATCGCGACCAATTTCAAGACCGGTATCGAGAGAGAGTTTGCGAAGATCCTTGACACCGACCAGAATATATCAACCGACTCCTCAGCCATGGACAGCGACGGTTACAACGGGAACGAATCTTTACGAGCCATGTCCACCGGCACAGCCGTTGATTTGTCATGAGATATGTGAGCAGGAACAAATATGCCAGAGTCAGCTGTGTCACGGAAGTCAGTTATGCCATGAAAGTAATCAGACGTGCGAACGCAGGCAGATAGCCCATCATCATCATCAAATATGCCAGCAGCCATGTCAGCCACTTCCTAAGCCAGTGTATCGCCCGGTGTGCCCGCCAAAGCCACCCCAGCCAGTGTGCCTCTTCAAGGCACCGGAACCGGAACCAGAACCAGAACCCAGTTCTCCGGTAGTTCAGACGGAGGTATCGTTCACGTTCCGAAGACCAAATAGCGTCAACAGTGTCAAAAGTTTGGCTGAAATTGTACCTCCGGACGTTGCCGTTTGTCCCGACGGTGTGGAAAGCCAACGTGATTACCGAAGCGAGACCACGGAGAAGGACGACGGTCCGTTACACATCAAGAAGACCACGATCTACGAGAAGACTGTAGAAGTTGTTGATCCTGACGAGAAGCCATCGGAGACAAAGGAAACCGAAGAAGGTTCATCATACGAGAATGAGATCGAAACCAACACCACGTCGGATGTTCGAATGTCCGCTAACCTCGATCAAGAGGTGGAGAGCATCTCCGAGAGAAAAGATGCTGTTGAATGTGCTGAAATCGTGTCATCAGCCGTGGACACGCAGCAGTTGGTGGAGAAGATCAAGCAGGAAGCACAAGAGAGCAAAGTAGAAGATCGCTCAACCGCTACTCAGGAGATTTCATCATCGGTGTTAGGCGCTCAGGGAAAACGTCTGAGCATCACCGAGCACGAGGATATGGAAGGAGGAGGCTACCTCGATCGCCACACTACCGTAGAAGAAGACGAAGCATCTAGATACGAAGAGTTAACCGAGGAGATCAGGATGGAGGATACCTATAGAGAGCCGGACATAGAAGAGGAGAGAATCCAAAGTCTGCGAGAGCAAGTGCAAGTTCATCAGTGCCTGAGGGAGCAACAAATCCCCGAAAGACGACCGCCGCCACAAACTCTTCAGGAGCGTCGACTAAGCTCGAAATACGGTCAGCAGGATTATTCATGCTCCCGACAGCAGACAGTGGAATCATCGTGCAACAAGAAACATGTTCAGTTCGTAACAGAGACGGAATGCGGAATGCAGCCCATGCCGCCAACACCGGTGAAGAATTCTACCCCAAAACAGTGGCAGTCACCAATGGTGAAAGCCTTGACCGTGGCTCCACAGCGCTGCTATTCCCCGTTGTCAAATACAGCGCTAGCCTCCATGCAACGTGAAAATTTCACTGAGGAATATCGCCCCATACAAACGTGCCAAGAAGTACCTCAGCCGCCTCCGAGGGAGGTAAAAGTACAGCGCGCTGTTTCACCCTTCCGTGATGCTTTGACCACTGCATCAAACCGACCATACACGCCCTTAGGATTCTACGACCAATGTCAATCCGTTGAATGTCAGTCTGCGCAAGAGACCTGCTGCAGATCACAGACTCCAACCGTCGGAGCTGACGGATATTGCGCACCGGCGGAAATTTTGTACATGGACGCACCGGACGCGTTTACCCATTTCCCACGAAAACGCGAAAGAAAGGTATCAGAGAGATCGATGACTCCACAACCGCTACCAACGCCCCCACCGGATTATAAACTCCGAGATTCATCCCTGCCACCTCGATCTCGCTCGGGAACTCCTAACAGCCGGTCATTCATGGGCTTGAAGAAGCCTGGCACAATTCCTCCGTACCAAAGAAATTTGGCCAGCATGAGTCGTCCCGTCTCCGTCAATGGACAGAATTATCAACCTAGCAGGACTCCAACACCGACGGCTGGAAGGTCAAAGTCTCCTGGTCAAGGACCGTACGAAGCTGCGTCTTTCACGAAGGCCCAGGCACCGATGATCAGAGATGATCCTCCACCAACCTCGAAATCGCCTTCCGGGGACCGGCCGAACAAGAAGCTCGAAGAGGAAGGAGAGTCGTACACCTATCACGAAGAGAAGAATACACCACGTGGTCGGTTGTTGACAGACGTTGAGGGGTCGATGAGGGTCTCTTACGCCGGTGACGAGCAAGCCTATGTCGCGAGCGAAAAGGAGGTAATAGAGACACTGAAGGAATTCAAGAAGAAGCCCATCCCCGTTGTCAAACAGACCTGCGTACCAATAGCGGTGGAATGTGTACCGCCGAAATGTGAGCCATGCCAAACAGTGACGTGCAACATTAGCCTACCGGCCCAATGCCCCATTGGCAAAAGCCAGTCGGACAAATTCCCTAGAACTGGAGTATGCGTTTTGCCGCCTTGTCCTAAGACCGTCGTTCACAGTAACCAGAAGAACAGCGCCTTCTGTGGCACTCAGTCGACCAGCCAACGTACCGTCTCACAATCTCAAAGAAGTGCCTTCTGCGGTACCGTCCCGAAGACCTGCCCTCCATCATCCATTGAACGGAAGACCGTCACCATCTCTCCTTGCCCTGGACTCGCGTCGAAGAACTGTGGCCAGTCATCATCGAACTCCTGTGGACGACTTTCGGGATCTTTAGGTGGGGCTAGCCCCTTGACGGGTGTCTCCATAACGCCGTGCGGTGATGGTTCTGTGTTAGTCGCCCCATGCCCGAAGACGATACTGAAGGGTCAATGTCCTTTCGCACGTTCCCCATCAGCCGACTTACCATTTCCCCAGATCCCACTGCCCTACGACAACGCCAACGAGCCCGTATGTCCTCTCGCCGAAATCCCTGTACCAGAATTGAACAATTTGGGGTTTCAACCGATTCACACGCCTTGCACTAACCTCGGAAGCCAGCTTACGCAGCTAGTCCATAAAACGAACAAGCAATTGGTCCAAGTTTACAAACCCCAGGCCCAGTGCTCCTCTGTCACCCAGTGTCAGACCCAAAGCCAATGCTACCTCTTAGACCCGATTAGTAAGACCCAGAATTTAGTAGACCCACCGAATTTGTCATCCCACCCGGATTTAGGTACCGGCGGGTTGGGTGCTGGTTCCAAAAGTGGCGCTGTCGCTGGTAACACCGCTCCGAAACGTGGACGTGGAATCCTGACGCAGCAGGGCGGTCCTGGATCACGCGTGCCTCTATGTGGGTACTGCAACACTTACGTCAGGTATAGAACTGAAATCAACACTCTCCAGGGCGCCTGCATCTCTTTTCTTATTAACTCTGTTTTTACATTATTCGTTTTTTTTTTCTCGTTTTGATATGTCTCGAGAAGATTTATGGCTGGGCATGTTTCGTCGGAGCTTTGTTCGTCCGTTTGTTCATTTTTTAAATAATTTTTAACCACTTTTGATTGTTTCTTTCAGCCCCGCGGAAGCTGATCTTTTTTTTTGTCTGATCGATTTGCATGAATTTCAGTACATGGCAGCATCCGACGTCCACAAAGATTGCCGTTTGTGTTCTGTTCATTTTCTAATATCTACTGTATATAAATATTTGTGACAGTTTTGTATTTCGACTAACATTATAGTGCACGATGTCAACAGCTAAACGCGAGATTACTAACAACCTGATCAACGACAAGGCTTTCAAACCGGTGTGCCACAGTTGTAACAGTGAGATTACAAGGTGCGTAATAACTCAATTCTTCTTACGATTATCAGCATGTATGAGGGATCAGTGTGAACGTTGCTTTTGTCGATGAATAAGATTGCTAAAATTCGGCGAGCCCACAGGTAGTCTGAATTCCGTTACCTTTTTCAAATCAGTGGGTTTCTAACTTACGACTCAGCTTTTTATAGCTTTTTCACATCGATTAGAAACTCGCTCGTCGAACGATAGAGAGTGGGAGTGAGGGGAGAATCCAAGTTCTAAATTTGTACCCCTTGTTGTAAATAAAATTAACGTTGCGAATAAACCTAGCAGAAAATATAAAACGCACGTAAAGAAGCACGAAAAAAATACAAGAATTGTACAAACTGTATATAAGCCTAGATATTCCACGAACCGTTTGATTACACATGATATCTCTAACACAGGGGTCCGTTCATCACCGCACTCGGTAACATCTGGTGCCCCGATCACTTCGTATGCGTGAATTCCCAATGCCGCAGACCACTACAGGACATTGGCTTCGTAGAGGAAAAGGGTCAGCTATACTGCGAATACTGTTTCGAACAGTTCATCGCCCCGCCTTGCAGCAAGTGCAACAACAAAATCAAAGGGGTTAGCGTGTTCTCGAGTTCAACTACTATACAGTCCTCAAAACAATCGCTCAAACACTTGTTTACCTTCAGTTCTATTTCTAATTGCGCTCCCAATCCGAACCGCCCTTTTCTCGGCTTTGTACAATCAGCTATGAAGCAAACTCTTTACTGGTTTGCTAAACGTTTTTCACATTTCTAGGAATGTCTGAATGCTATTGGAAAACATTTCCATCCTGAATGCTTCAACTGTTCCTACTGTGGAAAACTCTTCGGAAACCGTCCGTTCTTCTTGGAGGATGGTTTGGCCTACTGCGAGGCTGGTCAGTATACTCGATTATCGGTTTGAGAATGTTGCCAGCAATTTACGTTAACGATGAGTTTAATCGATGTGATTTCAGACTGGAACGAACTGTTCACAACGAAATGCTTCTCTTGCGGTTTCCCCGTCGAAGCCGGCGACAGATGGGTAGAAGCTTTGAGCAACAACTATCACAGCCAGTGCTTCAACTGCACGGTCAGTATCTAGTACAGATTGTTCTCAGAGCTTTTGAATAACAATTTTTTCTAAAACATTTTACTGTTTTCAGATGTGCAAAAAGAATCTCGAAGGTCAGAGCTTCTACGCGAAGGGAGGTCGTCCGTTCTGCAAAAATCATGCGCGCTAATGCGGAATTAGGACACTAGCCTCTGTCACCAAAAACTAAACACACACACACACATACACACACACAAAGAAAATTATAATATTGTAACATTGCTATAATATAAGCCGAATAATAACGTCACGGAAGCGATAATATTTATGTCATTATATATATAAATGAGAAACACTCGACAATGCAGGAAGCTCCCAAGGTTCATGAAGGTTTTAAAATTGTTTCAATGTTGTATAATTGCCAGTAATTAGATAACCGAAAAGTATTTCCGTGAGCAAATATCATTTATTAAAATTTAATTTAAAACCAGACTAATGGGAAAGTGGGGGGGGGGGGAGTTTAAATACCCACCTTATAGCAATTCATATAAGCATGAAAGCAATCAGCTCGGGCTAAGACATGCAAAGGTCATTTTGCCAATTGGAAATTAAACGAATTGCATATTTAATTGCGTATTTCAATAGCCTTACGTATAATACAGTCACGAAGAAGTTGCGGTATGATTAAGAAGAAAAATTAAATAGATTGTACCACCACGACCCACTTCCGGCGCGACCTCTGGTCTCAAAATCAAGAAACAAGGGAGCCTTTTAACCAAGCGATGTAATTAATTTATTAAAACTATTATTCTAAGGTATATAGAGCGACGGAGCTTGCAAGAATGCAAATGCTTGAGACAATGATTATAGTGAATTTTTGAGTATTATAAATTTATTTAAAAGAATTCAAAAGCAAAAAATGTCAAAAAAATAAATTCAATCTATCTTCGTAGATCATGCACGAATAAAATGTTATTTTATTTAATATCATGTATTACGTAAGGGTAACAATATTCATGTATTGTGTATGCTCAAACAGTCAAAGCAATGATAGTTGCTATATTAATAATTATAGGCCAGGTTACCGTTTTCGTGCCATTATCCTCGAAGCTTGTGTCATTAATAGTCATACGAATTCATCGGCACATACTTTACCAATAATGCAAAAAAAAAAAAAATAATAAAAAAATACTTGAGATTTAAATCGTTCATAATATCATTATTGTAAGATTAATAAGGTATGTTTAATTGCGAAAAAAACATTAAAAAAAAAACAAACGATAATCGTTATATTTTCTAATTGACGCATATTGACGATTCGGCAAAACATTTCCTGCACCGAAATGTATTCCAATAACAGAATGCTCTCTTGAAATTGAGAACAAACTCTGTTATTGCGGGATAAACAAATAACACGCCGTAGTTGTCAGTTGATAATAATAATAACATTAACAATAACAATAATGATAATAAAGAATCGATAATAATATTAGATCGATCGCCTCCTAACTCGAAGGTCGATCTGAACACAACTGTATATTGAAAAAAATGTAAAATCTATTATGTTCAGTATGAATCCTCAAAAGGTCCCATATGTATCCCTTTACGTGTTGCTTACAATAATAAAACAAATAAATAGTCGTATTTAATTCAGTCTACATTATTTAATTCGGTATTTACAGTATTTAATTCGGCTACCCCAGAAGGAATCAAGTTTTTCAGAAAATTACGCTAGATGGCGGTATTGTTGTACTGAATAGTAACATCACCGTGCGGCGCGAAAAAGTGACCGTTTCGAAAGTTGGCCAATATTTGCTGACTAGTGAAAATAAAATTGCGGCAAGCCCAATTCTGTCAGATGAATTATTTCCCAAAGCCACCACGTGCCTCGGTGTGACAACGTGAAAATAAAAGCCAGTTGATATTACCCAAGTCCGAAACTAACGAATCTGACTTTTAAAATTGCTAACCTTGAAGGTAATTGAAACCTTAGCTCATGGCAATAATTGGTTGAGACGGTGGACGTAATTGCTGCAGCAGACAAGGCACGTGAAAACTTTGTATACGTAGAATGTGGTAGCGTAAGTTCCGGTACCGTAACTATCTGCGCCCGGAGACAAATTATCGATTACTTATTACGATAACCTTGTCACACTTTTTGTGAACGACTAAACGACTATCATACAAAATACACAAATCTGTGTTCAACACTCGACACACACGTGTTACACAACTTGCTCAAAAAGTTTCGCGGTGGTGGTTGTTATTCGGTATAATCTCGTGGCCTTAACCGCTTGTAATTATTTTTCTAATTGCACGATACGGGGATACCCGTAACAACGTTTTCGCGGAAGGGCACAGCCTGATTTGCAAAGCTAATTACCATCTTGCGCGAATTCCATTCCTATCTGTGAATAGTTTACCGAGTCAGATATACACTGCCGGTCCTTGATTCAAGGGACTTGACGGCCCTTTGATTTAATCGCCCCGAAGTACGAATTACGATCGTTGGATTAGCCATTAAAATCGATCGAGATATGCGAATCGAGATAAGAACAAAGTAATCCATAAATAAGTAGTCATTGCTTGACATTTTTATTCGAGGAGGGTTTTATCTCCTGAGTTAGTTTCATTCTATTTTCGGAATGCGGAAGCGAAAATCTCCGGGAAAGCGAGCGAAAAACGAATTTTCGTTTTCGTTGGTATCTCGTACGACATACGTGAAGCCACGCGACACACGCTGTAAAAATAGCAAGTCGATCAAAACCGAAAGAGAGTGAAGCAGTAAAACGAAACGGCAAACGAAGAGGACAGGAAAAGGAAGCGAAAAAGTTTTCGCGTTGCGTGTCCATCGCAGTTCTATCCTCGCGGGGTGAGTATAGCATCGCGGTTCGCCCATGACGTGTAGTATTCTCATGTACTGGGTGATCGGAATTCGTTGGGCGGAAAGAAAGAAAAAGAACAATACAATTCAATCGGTCATCCATACTTCCGTAAATACGAATGGAACGTGACACACGGGACGACTTGATATTGTGTCGGGAAAGTCGTTTCGTAATTTGACTACCAAATGTCCTAAATACATTCCGACGGTTCTGATCTAATGGCTATAATACCGAAACGGTACCAAATACAAGCTAAGACAGTATCGAGGAGATAAATCACCGCGAACGACCCATTAGGCAGAACAAATGCCTGCCTCCGTCCGTGTCACCCTACACCAAAAGCCTTCCCCCCCCCC
>JAFFZH010011967.1:0-10408 GCA_018420115.1 Euura saliciscinereae
AAGTGAAAACCGGGTACGGTGGGTAAAGCCTGACTCCAGCATGCTCTAAAAACGTTAATTTTGTCGGGTGTATCTTCAGTGTTTGAATGATGTTTCTATACTGACCGGAAGATCAATCTTTTTGATAGGACTGTGAATCTCCCCTAAATGAAACTGTTCTGCCACTGTCCTGGCAGCTCTGAATATACGTATTCGCTGTTCTTGCACATATTTGTGCATGGTGCAGTGAATCTGCAATACCGAAAAACCTACTTTTCAGACGGTAGTGTGACGCTGGTCAGACGTTGGTCAGATAATTGATTTAGGCAGACTGAAGATGTATGTCTATTCTGCCATCGCACAATAGACGCCCAGTTCGAATCTTTCAGAGTTTAGACTCGCCGCTGTCGTATGGATGCTTGTGGTTAGCGGCATGTATAGACCTCGTCTTTGAGCACGTGGCCTTGCAATTAGAATCTATACGTAACTTAATAGTATCTCTCTGCGGTGCCTGCGTGAACGCATACGTACGCGTATATGTACCATGTGTTGATGTGATGTTGATACACGTAAATACCTGCAGTTATATCGGAATCTATGTTGATAATCAGCACGGGCGGATAAACGCACCCACCTGTATTAAGAAAGAGGCTACGTAAGACAAATCACCGCAAATATGCATACACAACGATCACTGCACTCGGCTATTTATAAAATACCTAGAGATATTTTGAGAGAGATGTTAAGTAATCGACTAATTTTAGACTTTACACACTGGAGTTGAACGTATCTGTCAGAAATTATACGGAGCCATGATTCATGTTTATAGAGTATTTAGGTTCGAAAGATTCCTTTATTTGTGTACAGATACTACGCGAAAAAAGGATTATTTATTAACTAAATTTGATTTGAGCCAGGTAAATTAATTACCTGTACATTATTAGGTCAATGTGTACTATATGGTCGATTTGAATATCATTAAATCAAATAACATTTCTAATCACTATCTCACACGATTTGACTTGACATTTCATTTACATAATCCTACAATTTCGAATTTAGTTAGCCAACAGTTTTTTAGCTATCAGTGCAGTGTCACAAACTCAGTATCAACGTATAAATGTTGCTCGAGTACTGTTATACTTGATACTGCATGCAAGGGTGATGAATATGGCACTGTAGTATTTTGTCAACTAAAATAAAATATTAGTTTCATTGAAATCATATATAATTCGTTTCAATTTTTATAGGCCTATAATAGCTCATGCTGTTTTCATTGACCCTGCATGCACTGTCATCCGTGATATCCTAATTATCCGTAGTCGTATGTTATGGATAATATTTTGATTATAGGGGAAGTCGTAGAATAATTGAATCGTCCACGATCGGCTGACATCAGTCTCAACAAGCGGGTTTGGGCTGACTATGAGCCAGCCTATTTTGAACTTGCAAACCTGATCTCAGATTCTTGATTCTCAGCGGTTCGAAAAACCCTCAGGTATCAATTTCTATAAGATTTCGAATGTTTTTAGTTCTTCTTCCCAGCAAATTGTACTCGATATTTTGAAATTCGCAAATCTGACTTCAGGTTGGTCAATAGTGCCCCGAAAAACCTTCGAGTACCAATTTTCATCAAAATCCAAATCATTTTTTTGTAGCACACAGAATACGCTAATCGTAAGTATAGATTGAGCCGATCTGATTTCAAGTTATCGTAATTTTTGTTATATTTTCTAGAATCTTGTTATTCAAATAATTCGGAAAGTATTGAACCGATCAAAGCCAAAATCTAATCATTTGCAAATTCGGAAAAATCGCGTCGATTGAGCCCAATTTCTTCAAAATCCGCGAACTCGTTCTCGACATATCATCCCGAATAAAATTTGATCACATACAGACCTCCATACACACACCCTGACGGCCGACTAAAAATAGTCGGAGGTGATTCTCTGAGCCTCAAAACGTGGAAATCCAGTGAAACCTAAACTCTTAATTTCCGGGATGAATACAATAACCTCCGTTTTTTTTCTGAAAATGTACAAACGGGAAGTTAAAAATTAAGTTTTTGAATCCAGAAAATCGATATTTTATTCTGAAAGAAAGGGAGGATATTTGTTTCTTATACAATGTAGAAAACGATTGGCTACGTTTTCTTCTTACTTCACAGTTCCTTTGATGTATGTAGACGAACGTACAACATACAAAACTTACTCGATCTAATGTCAAATTTAAAGTTTCTATAATGCTGCCGCGTGATAGGAACGACAAGTTATCGCTCCGGAGTTTGCTTCGACATTTTGACCTTTCATTTTCCACCTGCATTCTAATTGCTTGACCTGGGGTTACAGCTATGAAGCAGATAACACTGAGCTTCCAGAGTCGGGGCTTCTGCCGACTAATAGATGAATTACAGCCTTGATATTCGATTGTGGATCGATGCTCCAATTCTTTTCTTCGGCGTTTCATGCTAAGTTTTGAGTGGATGGGTATTGTATGAATCGTCAGGTTAATGACGAAAATTCATTGTATACGCACTCATATGCGTAGGGTAAAAAGTTTCAAATCACTGCCAGATCGTTATTGGCAATCCTGCAGAATTTAATGAAGGTGAGGAATCGCGAAAATATTCATATATGAGTCAAGGCTAAGGTGAGGATATTTGCATCAGCGTGGAAATACCAGAGTTGAATCCCGCCTTTCCACCAACCAGCAATGTGTTATTACAGAATGCATGGATTGCAGACTATCAAAGCAAAAATAAGGGGTTTGTCGTATTATGTGACCATCTTGCAACCCACGCATATCAGTCACCCGTCAATATAGAATTTATTGTACTGTCTTAGTTGAAAATCTTTCTTTTCTGCTTTGCTACTTACCTGTATAATAATTTTCATCCAGCAATTTTGATGTGTCTTGGTAGACCGGGACGGAATGTTTTCACCGCGTACGATTCATTCCATTCTACAGCGGTAATAAATTTGGTCAGTTGATACAAACGATGGTAATGACGCGGCGGAGAAAAATTTCATTACTTCACACGCGACTGTCGGGTTCATTAATTAATACCTACCACAGTAATTAATTACTAATATTTCATTGTGTGGTTCACCGAATCGAATGAATAAACATTGCTTCCTCGTGTCAGTGAATTTCACGAAAGGGGCCTCAAGACACGCGCTCCAATTCGGAAGTTGGTATATAGATTGTGCTAATATACTTATTCCTATCGCGTTACAAAAGCATCGTATATGTATAGGCCACCACGCCGAGTTAGTCTGCAACCGCCTTTTTTATATTCTAAACGATTTTCCTGAGATCTAACGACATAGGTAAAGGTTAAGTTTATAAATGTGGCGGAATAGATTGAAACTGTTTCGCTGCTTTTACTTCATATTTAAAATATCACTTTGTAGAGCGAGAATTCGATAATAATTTTTACTGTACTGTCTACAGCGGTAAAAATCGTCGATACGTAACAACGCCTTCGCGGTCTGGCTAACCTATTCTTTATTCAAGAACTAACTGTTAATTTAATTTTTTAACAGCGCGAATCGCGTTGGCGGGCAATCCAGAGACAATAGCGACCCGACTATAATGCGTAGACTAATTCGAATGTTGGTACAGTGGCGTATCGGAAAATCTCGGGACCTGCCCACAGTAGGTATACTTGTCGAAACGCCCTTAATGATCGCTAAGGCTAGCTAGCTAATGTCAATATTGTCAGTAACACCCGCGTGCGTCAATGTTTCGTCCAATCTGACCAAGGACAAAACGGAGCCAGAAAATAGTAGACCCGAAATACGAAATACCTTACACAAAATTTATTGAAATAAGACTATTGAATTCACAAAAATTGGATGAATTTTTGTTGTTTTTTTTTTTGTTTTTTGCGAAGTGTTGCACTGACATCAAAGTTCAGTGACTGACGAGGGACTAGCTTCATTCTATATACGATATGTTTAACAGGTAAAATACATAAGGATGTATTCCACCAGGAATGGTAGCTGACTGGCGATGGTTAACGGCCCGGGAATGTATAATTAGTACCGTGATCCTTCAGAGTGTACTGAGGGTAACGATGTCATACATTGCGTGTGCTAGCCTAAATCACCGATCTTAGGTATAGTTATTCAGTTTCTTGTTTCTTAATTTCCCAATGTGATGCCAGGTCACTCAATTCTAGGTTGAACTCTTCCATAGTTATTTGGTGAATAAAAAAAATCATGACACCGGTGGTAAAAATACTAAAAACCGTTCGTGCATCCCTAAATTTCATCGGAATGTCCTGAATGGTAGAATATGAGCTTTCAGAAGTTTTGAAAGCAACCGGCAGATATTGAACACAATTTCATACGGTCAAATGTGATCGGAATACTTGAAAGTAGAATTTGTAATTTCACACTATAGATAAGGGTTTTCTCCTCTCCGTTTTTTATTCCCTCAATTAAGTTCCTGAGTAGTAGATAATATAATATAGATAATATGGTCTGCTGAAATAACCCTTCCGTATGGCCCACCCTGCGGGTCCCTCCGCTGTACCATTACTGGGCAGATTCATACCAGTATGCAATTTGATTTTTTTCAATGCCTTTTTGAAATACACTAATATGAATATAGCTGTGCCTTATTCGACTAAACGGTATATACTTCAAGATTGGGAGGTTGCCGAAAGTTTGACTCTTTCTCTTTGGCACTATGCCAAAAAATTGTTATTTTTATGATCCAAGTTATCGTATATCCCATACTTACTTCAGTTCAATCGTTGGAGCCCATTATTCGGATTTAATATTATACGAGTTGATTCGAATAATGTGACCTACATTGCCGCCATGATACTAAACTCGCATTTCGCATCACCCATATGTTTGGCCCATCCTAAACACATCACTTGAATCTATTGTTAGCATTGTAAGGATCTTTCGACATCGTTAAAAAATGTAGAATAGAATAGTCGCTCATCAGACTTAGGCTTGTTACCCTAGGCAATTCCAATTGTTTTAAACACAATCACATATCAATTGTAAATGAGGTGCGGTTACGCGCCCCACTCTTGAAGTCCGGTGCACAACTGCAGTGTGTGAAGTCCCGTGAAGTCTTTGAAGTCTCACGAAGTCCCCGTCCGCGAAGTCCCTTGGAGTCTGGTGTGCGCCATCTTTCGGAGTGGTTCACCCCTTGAAGGCAAATGAACGTTCATCCTGTGAATTTTTTCCGATAAATTGACGCTCAGGCGAAGCATGCATATAACGTGTGCTAGGAGAGTAGGAATTATTCACCTCTGAAATACCCAATTGACATTTGTTACAGAAGATCCTTGGCAAGTTGTACTTACAGTATAAAGTATGCTGGTTGTCCATATAGTAAACCTGACCGATTGCTTATTATTAGCACAAATACTGACTGTTATGATGTGCATGCAGACACATAACGTAACGCAACGATGTTACGTAAGAATCGGAGACTAGATTGGACACTGCATTAGCTATTATTAGCTATATATTTTAGCGAAACATTGTTCATTGTTCTCGCCGAAGTTGACAGAGAATTCAAAGAATTTTACCAGATATAATGTGTACTTCGTGGTGCTCAGTGTATAAGGTGGTCCAAAAGAAACGTGTAGTCGAACGAGTCGTTCTTCTAGGTGACGAAAGAAAACATATATACATATCTATAAATAATATACATATATGAACATATAAGGTTACCAACATTTTGACCTCAAGTTTGCGATTCGAATTCTCACCCAAAAAGTCGAAGATTTCATAGATGAAATAAACCTTGAAAGATGAAGGTAATCGGACAATTTTTGGAAGTCGCTCGTCGGGGTCCAAAAATTGAACTTTTACCTGAAAACTGATTTTCCAAATCTTATATTTCAGGTCTCTCACCCTCCTAATTTCTCTTCCGTTCGAATTCATGAAAGCGTTCCAACTTTCACATCGGAAATATTTATGTTTAGAGGTCGCTCAATACCTTGACCCAAAGTTATTTTGCCCAAATGTAAGAAAAAAATTCATTAACCCCGAGTCTCTCTTTTATATACCTATTTACTCCTACTCGACATCTCCCAAAGCACTCCAGATTTGAATGGAGTCGACTCATTACGGTTCGCTGAATCATTGATGAACAATAAAGAATCATTGCGCAAACTCCTAAGTAGATTATATGAATGATTCAATTCAAATTTGACGCGCTTTGGGAGATGTCGAATAGGAATCAATATAAGGGGGGAGGGGGGAGAGTCAGGGTTGGTGGACTTTTTTCTTTAAATATGGGCAAAATAACTTTGTTTGCAGGTAAACAGTGACTCTATAAAACATCAATATTTTTATTGAAATTTGAAACACATCCATGAATTTGGACGATAGAGAAATTTGAAGGGTGAGAGACCTGAAATATAAAAGTTGAAAAATCAGTTCTCAGGTGAAAGTTTGATTTTTCGACCCCGTTGAGCGACCTCTAAAAATTGTCCTATTGCCTTGATCTTTGAAGGACTTCATTTTATCTGTAAAATCTTTTACTTTTTTGATTGAGAGTCCAAATCACAAACTTGGAGTAGAAATGTTGGCACCCTAGATCATAAACATATGCGAGAGACCAGGTTTCATTCTGAGCCTAATCGAGGGGGTTAATTTGAAGTGGGCATTTCTCTTGCCCACCCTGTATACACGCAAGGGGTTATACTCTATCGATCAAATAATTATCTCTGGTCAACGATACGTTCTTGCACGATAACGGTAATTTAAACAATAATAATAGGTAGGTATATTAAGTATATTATGTGGAAAAATAATAAAAAGAGTATGGCACCGACAATTTGGTAGCAGGAGACGTGGTATATACGGACAAATGCCGTGGCTCGACATTTGAGAAAATGTCAAAGTTACCTTCGACGATATTAAGGGCATTGGGATTAGTATACCCTTGGGGAATCGATACGGATTGCAAAATATTATGCAAATAATTTTCTATAAGCAAATAATTCTGTGTGTCTTCATTTTGGACTCGGGGGTTATTTTCTGACGTTATGATCATCAAATTTAATTTTTCCCGAACACGTGTACTGTGTACGATGTAAATGTATTTAGAAAATATCAAATTGATGTTGATAAGGCTATTTCTGACCCACGTCTCCGATCCTGTCGAGCACAAACAAGCATTAGCTGGGTAAATTTACAGTGCTGTATGTACCTTGACTTGGATCACATGTTTTTTCTTCTACCAAATTATGCTACAAGTACGCGTACAGATTTATTTGAACTGAGAAAAAAGCTCTGCTGAAGATGGATGTGTTATCTGAAATCATTTTCTCTCCCTAAAACGAAATTCTTCTTTCAATCCTCCTAAAAGCATATGCCATAGTCATTACTATTTGTTTTCTTTGTGAATTCTGCAAATTACCCCTGACACTGCGATCTAAAATGGGCGTGTTCAATGACGAGAGAAAAACGGACAGAGCTAATCTACTTATTTCAATGTCGAATGTTAATTTATATTTAGTCAGGAAACAACGATGAACAATCGAGAAACCATACGTGGATGGGGAATCGTGTTATCTCATAATGAAGGGTGAGAATTAAACTGGATACACGTACATCATCAGTGATCTGATGATCTTGACTTTTTTTTCGAACCAATAAAAAATCCAACTCTCCAGACTCTGTCATCGTCGGAACTGAGATAGCACATCTTCAAATAGATGTTATATTATTCAGTTCCATCAGATGATGTTATGCAGTTATCGGATTCAGTTTCTTATGTACTCAATAATTTCGATTGCACGTGATGTTTGGAAATAGAAGGGTCATGTGCTCGTCGAAATTGATACTCAGTTTCGTTCCGAGTAGCATGCCGCTAACACTCACTGAAATAATGACAGTATTATAAGGCGACTGATCATGTCCCTGGAGCATTTATCATTTTAACCTTGATTTTGGGATAATACAACCAACGGACGTGATTCTCCAACTATTTAGCGTTGTTCGCCGGTAACTTTGTTCCAATCGTGAATATGGGTACCGAATGTACCAAATATGCTTGTTCGCTTTTCCTTACTGGTAGGTTGATTGTTTTCAGCTCAGGTAACTGTAAAATCCGTGAGTCATTATTGACCGATAACATCATCGCTGATTTGTCGTCCCGAAACAAGTGTGGGAGCATTCAAATACTACGTCACGCTCTTAGGGGGGGGGGGGGGGGGGGAGGCTCCTCGGTGAAGACGGGGGACGGGGGGGGGGGGGGGATAAATTCGCAGCGTCACATCACGCTTTTTTTTACCGACAGCCATGATGCGAGTTGTAAAATATTGACAAATTCTCGGACAAATTTCAAAATATACGAAGGTGAGGGGGGGGGAGTCAAGATCGAAGTAGTCACATCACGTCGAGAGGGGGGTAAAAAATTGTGTGACGATGTGTGATGGGGGGGGGGGGGGGGGGTCCGAAATAGCCAAAAACAGCGTGACGTAGTATTTGAATGCTCCCTGTGTGGTATTCCTGATACTTCGGGTTTAGCATAGCAAACGGAGAGGTCGATGCCTCGTTACATTCTTTTCCCTTCGAGGTCAGAGCCCAGAACACAGGACCTCGAAACTTGTGTTGACGGTGTTCCGTGCAAGCACGCGATCTTACGGCCGGAAGTACTCGGCCGGAAGCTAGAAAGTGAAAGACGACATCAACACGGTGACCTTCTACTTTTCTTTAGCGTTTAGCTATGTCTTCTTTTTACTTTGTTGAATGGTCAACGTCGAAATAATTTTTTTCTAAGTTTCTTGCGTCGGTGCAGATTTTGATTCTTATCTGTTGTATGCAATCAAATTGAGGCTAAAGAATCAGGTTTCTTAAAACTTCAGGAATCTTAAAACTTCCAATGAAAATAACAAATTTTTACCCGGTATGCTCGAAAGATATATAGAGTCAAACATGAAAGCGGAGGTGATAAGGTCGATAATATATTTAACATGAAGCATTTTATATATATCTGAAATCAGCGTCCAAAGACTCGCAGTAAAATCGCTTATCAACTTTAGCTTGGTCGCTCTCCTGCCACTTCACTAGAAGAAATACATTGTTGGGTTGACAAAGTGCCGTGCTAAATAAGGGACAAGTCGAGTTTTCTGTAAAATCTACATAAAGTTCAGTGAGAGTTACAAGGCTCTTACTTGGAGCTACCTTACTTTTTGTAAATTTTACAGAACACCGGGCTTTTCCCCTATTTAGCACGGCACTTTGTTAACTCAACAATGTATTTTTTACCGTGTTATCAAGCCTGGACCCCAAGCTTTTCGGTGTACCGTTTGCTGTATCATCTCTAAGCCATCCTTCGAATTACGCACGCGCGCGCGCGAATAGTCAGAGCATATGTGTGAGTGAAGGAACGGCCCAAAGCTGATTCGACATGGAAGGCTATTTTTATAGCTCAGATGAAAATTTTGCGGTCTCAATTTTGGTTGAAATGGAACATTATACTAATGGCTTAATCACCGTAATCGGGAACTCATAAGATGTAGAAAAGAAATTGGTTTTACCTAATTAAATTTTCTTTTTCGAAATGACACTGAATACGTGCTATATGATATTGCGAAGCCATCTGTACCAGGCTACTTTTTTTCGCCATTAGACGTCGTTTCGCTTATGTATTTTGAATCCCCTTATGTGTGAAACAAATTGAATGCAAGCTAGTACCTACGCGAGGAATCGGATTCAATATTCTTCCACGAAATATTTGGAAATAGACATCCGTGCTTCACCTGATCCCAGCCAAATCTACAAATAATGTTAAAAAAAATAATATCAGATTGTGTGGCGAGTGCGAAACGTAGGCTAAATCAAATGAGTGACCAGTGGGAAGTTAGCAATACGAGCTGAAGGCGAGTGTGTAATTACACACGTACTCGTGTGAATGCAGATGAGCCCAGGTAGTGCAAACTCTACACTCATTCGATTTCGCCTACTTTCCGCACTTGCCACGTATTAACCCCTCATTTTTTCTTAATAAAAATAATAAATTATTATTAATATTAGTAGTATTATTATTAAATAATAATAATAATAATAATGATAATAAATAAATAACGCGAACGTTCGATAGCGCTACTGAGCCGTGGTATAAGCATAGAAACTAATACATTTTTTCAAAGAACTCATGTGTGGAAATGAGAACCAAAAGCTCTACTGCTAAAGGCACGATCACTGGATGTGCGCATGCGCAGAGTTTTTTTTTTCAAATATCTAATGCGAAAAGTGAAGTGGGTAGGGGAGACCGGGGCAAAGCGGATACCCTACAGTGTAGGGCCTACACTGATTCGGACATAAAACATAAAATATCGACTAAAGCTTCATCATATTGTATACATATGGGGCATTCCACGTCAAACCGACCCCCCATGAGCGTGACCCTCTGGGATTTCGATGCCCAATGGATTTTTTGGTTC
>JAFFZH010011967.1:10808-25115 GCA_018420115.1 Euura saliciscinereae
TGCAAAATCAAAAATTGAAAAAAAAAATGTTAGCATTTTCATCCCATGATCGGACTATGACCAAACGATGTGTTTTCGAGTCCCTGATTTTACAAAAAAAAATCAGCCATTTCAAAAATGTCCATCTTGATGATGATATTTGAGGTCACTATACGACCTTCAAAAATGCCGGAAAAATTTTAAAAAATTAGAGGCATCATTTTTGACCAAAAAGAACCAAAAAATCCATTGGGCATCGAAATCCCAGAGGGTCACGCTCATGGGGGGTCGGTTTGACGTGGAATGCCCCATATATAGTTTGTACCTTTGTGTAAGCGATTATGATGGTAAAACCCGATATTATTGCGATGTACTTGCGTCATAATCAATAGAAACCTAACCTGCAAAATGATCACTTTTCCCCGATATTGGGGTAAAGTGACCAAGCCTACGGGGTAAAGTTATAATAACTGGAAAAATTCGTATTATGATAAAAATTACGTCAAAAGATTGGAAAATCTGTACATATAGCCCTGAGCCTGAGAAATGTATGTGACTGTGTAAATGCGTAATACTTAGTTGAATCGAAAATGTTCGAAACGCTACACCGCTGTCGCAATTTATATCTCACCCGAAGTGAGGTTAGGTTGACGCTCGGCGGCTAACAGCGCTCGTGGCGTAAATGGCCAATTTTCTCTGACCATATTACCCTGCAGGTAACCCGACAACAATTTGATTAAAAAGTTAATGCAAACTATGTGTAACAAAAAAAATTTATGGTACCGTGAAGTAGACGTTACAAGGAATCGAGAAAAAAATGAACCTAGTCAAAACATGCCATTGACGGCACGCTAATCCGAAATCTCAGTTGACGGAAATTATCTATGTACACGGCATGAAACTAAATTCATGGATTTTTCATTTTGTAAAGTACTTCAGCACAAACCCTCGGTATAAATACTGCCTCCTTAGAATCGCTCAACAAGAAATTATTCGAGATGGTCACTTTTGCCCCGCATGGCCACATTACCCCGGTCTCTCCCCTACTTGACACACCCGACACGCTGTATCAAACTCATCGAATAGTTGCAAAAAAAAGGTTCTGCTATGATCTCCCAGCCTGTTTATTTGCGCAAGACTCGATGGTCGCTCTAATTGCAGTATTGAAGCAGATATGGTCGCCGTGGTCGTGCTGTAGAGCTTACGCGTGAGGTACCGCGAGCGTAAACAGAATAGTAGTTTTTCCCAAAGATTCGATAGAAAATGGTTCGGTTGTACGATGATGGCGTGGAGCACACGTGTGGGTAATAGCGGCGTGCGTCGTGACGGCGTGACGGCGTGGTATCATACTCCAATACTAACATAACTTACGCTCGACTTCAGTCAGTCGAGCCGTACGCGAGCACTTGAACGGATCGTAACGTCGGTGACGCTGACGCTGACGGTTACGACGACATCGACGTCGGACAGTCACCGTGTCGCTTTCAACGCTTCGACACATCGTGTCCGTCGATGCTATAGGGAACCTTGTGAATTGACGAATAGAGAAAGATACCTACGCTTGTCAGTAGGTTGTCAAATGCTGGAATAGGGTGAAACGAAAGTCGCGTAGCTAAACGAGTGCCAAGCTTGTGATAAAGTTGAAGGAAATCAGAATCAGACCGGAACTTGAGAATTCTCGAAACCCACCCTGGAAACTGTCGACTCCGTTCTGTGAGATGCTGAGTCAGTCGTTGGATAAACTGAACTTGTGAAAAGTAGAATTCGATGAAAGTTTTAATACGCATACGGTATTTACGTATATAGGTATGAAGAAAAACGGGCGAATATCGCTAAGCTAAATCGTCCTGATACCTGTGGACAGTGCAACGATATAATGTTGGTCAGCACGGAAGAGAGTCGCGCGTGTGCATGCTCCAAAATAATATAAAATAAAACGGAACAATTTGAATAAAAATAAGAAAGAGAAAAAAAATCGCTTTCTGGTGGCGTTAGAGATATATATTATAAGGATTAAATTGAATGAACATCTATCAAAGTTTTAATGATCGTCACGTACAATTGCGAACCTCGAGATATGGCTTACCCGCTTATTACATTACACACGGTAAATATTCTGATTATTCTACTATACCTTGTTGATTACCATATGAAGATATCACCCGATATAGGTATATTATTACCCGCATTAATACTCAATGAGTACGATGGGAATACACTAATCGCTGTCTGTTTTCCTGCCAAAGAAAGACAGTTACTATGGCTAATGTGCTTTTCGGCACAAATTTGCTTTAGAATATGTCAATTTCTAGGCTAGGCATGAAACGTATTTTCCGAAGGATTAATTATTCTTGAAACACTGACGTATAAAGTGACCGTGAAGTCTCCGAAGTCTCTGAAGTCCGATAACCCGGACGATCATCATTCTATATTAAAGATGAATGACCCACTCAAACGATACGATCGATCTTCCATTTTTTCGGATGGCTGATACCTGCAAATCACAGTTCAGTGTTTATTTCTCGAACCAGAAAAAAATTGAGTCATGAAGTGAAAAAAACGTCGATCTTCCGATGAATGATCAGCAACTTGGGCCGTTTACCTTAATTCCGCTCGACAAGAACTGATTTCAAACTTTTTTTTAAACAACATCAAAACTGTAGATTCGAAAGTTATTGATTCGAGACTATCGTGAAACATTTTTTGTAATGTCTAGCACTCAGGGCTGAACGTGAAATGAAATATACAAGCCGTCAATCTTCGCGTATTTATTTGTTTTCTGGTCCTTACTGAAAGGCCGCCATGTTCGTTGCTGCACAATTCGTAAATGAATAACAGATTGAAGTCCGAAATCATCACGACTGTGTCTCCCAGTTCGAGCAATGATGTAATATAGCTATAAATGAGCGGTTGTAGGCCGACCTTGACATGCCAGCCCTCAAACCTCACGCCTTACTAGTTAATTCATACTCGTTTGGAGCCGCAAAGATATTAATATACATGTAAGTATGCACCCATACAGACTTCATCTAACCTCAATGCGCGGAGATCTAGTGAAAACCCGACTTCACATTATCGGGGTGATTTTATATAATAATTTCTCTTCTTTTCTATGAAAACAGAGGAAAACGAAGTTAAATGTCAACGAACATTGCCACATTATCACCGAAGTATATTTTTGAGTTATAAATTTTATTTCATAATTCTTTTCAGCGTGTAAATTGCGGTGCCGGTAACAGGAACTTTTTGCTGAATTAACAATCAGTATTATCTTCTTTTTTTCCCTTCTCTTCGGAAAATATTCGCGCAAGAGTGGTTCTCTGCTTCTTTCTTCGTTTATTAATCCACGAAGTGGGTGATGCCTGTGTTTGTAGGGATGTGTGAAATAGCTGACTGGACGTGAATAGAATTCAGTGACTCAAGATTTATTACCATCGGCATAAAACAGAACCGGCTAAGCTCTCTGTGATCTTTCTTCCTCGTTGAAAATTTTCAAGATTTCTTTGTCCTGTCTACGAATGAATATTCTTTCTTCTATGCTCGCAAATACCCCCGGAATGTTCAAAAGTGAAAATTTGTATCATGATCTTGGTATTCAATCCAACTATGCAAGCAAGTATTTTACTCTCAGATTGTGAGATCACTCTCCCATAAAATATTTCGATCATGTTGAAAGATACCATGCTTCCCGTTATACGCGATAACTTCGTTATTTGCCAATAATTTTTCATGAAAACAAATATAAGTGCAACATGCAACAGTTAAACTCGGTATGAAGTTGACAATTCAATGGTGTGGAGTCGTTGCTTCCTCTGCAATCTGCTTTTACTTGTGTAACACCACCTCAATCCAGATACGCGAGCTTATGTCTGAGATTAGGTACGCAAGAAGATTTTTTCAACGCTCATTCCGCTAGCATACAATATATTAATTAATGGAGAAATCAAAGTGGAGTACAACGTTTGGGAATAAAGACTTGGGTAGCTGGTAGGTAATTGGTTATCCGATTATTACTCTAATTACAAAAATAGTTATAGGTTTAGAGTGAGAATAATACTTCTCCGAGAAAGCTTGGAATTTTGCTCACAAAATCCCTCATTGACGTTTCCATTCGACACACCAAATTTACCTGTGATAGGTCGGAAGGTCACAGCGAAATATTTGGAAAATTATGGCTTGCATACGAATATGCTATATGCAATTTCATTATTAGCGAATCAACCTTTCTCAACCCATGAATACGTGAAGAAACCCTCTTCTCAGTGTAGGTATGTCAAACTCTTGGTTTGATTGTTTTTACTTATTATGTAAATACACAATAGCTAACGATAAGAATTGAGCATCTCCGTTCCTTGTCTGATTCGCACCGCTTGATAATACCAAACTATATTTGTTCGCAGTGTACACCGCACCAAGGTACGCACGTCGTACCGATTGAAAAACAATCCTGATAAAACGATAAGAGTCGTCTTTCCTATCTGCCAGTCATCGTTATTACTGTGCTGATCACAGTTCAAGAGCTGTTTCATTATTTTAACAGAATATCTACGTAACATGTCTCCTCTTTACAATACACACGACACACTTGTTCTTGATTCGAAACTTCTTGCCGATGATTGCGCGCTAGCTTGTTACGCTATAATCTGTCTCTATATCTATTCACTATGTAAATAGACGCACGGCCAGAAAGGGATAATTTGAGATTATGCTGATTCACTAACACAAAAAGCTATTTTAGCGATAAAGGGAATACAACTCAACAATTTGAACACGACATCGACGAATGTGCAATAATACGAGGCCAGCTAGTCAAAAATTGTGGATTCAACACAAATCCGGTGCAGTCTGGTAGTCTGTATGCTTTTCCGAGGGGTGAATCATAAAGGAAATGTGGTGTACGAAGGGCCAAAAATGTCGGGAGATGTCGAGGAAATGTTGGGGAATGTCGGGAGTATCGGGAAATATCGGGTCGGGAAATGTTGGGAAATGTCAGGAAATGTTAGGAAATGTTGGGAAATGTTGGGAGATATCGGGAAATGTGGGGGAGATATGGTGTACATTTTTGCTAGTGATTTACCCCTCGTGCTTTCCTTACAGTTTCTGTGATTATAAAAGCTTAACAATAGTATTATATATTGTGCGAATAACAATAGCAGATACGCGGTGTGGAAAATATAGAATGGAAAAAAAATTGTTTTCCGCAGCGCTGTGAAAAGGCAGAAAAAAATTGATTAGGAAAAGAGAATAAGAAGTAATTGGGTGAACGATTCGTTTACTAGAGTTATAGGATCGCATGGCCGGACTGTGAAACACGCAATTATACCAATTTAGCTGATTATTTGTCCCCATCCACTAAGTGTACCTAAATGTTGCCGGGTGCTGCTTGTTTATACAGACGTCGAAAGGGTTTGAAACGCGTGAAACTGATCATATTTGAATTGATATAATAGAAAAAAAAATACATTGTTGGGTTAACAAAGTGCCGTGCTAAATAGGGGACAAGTCGAGTTTTCTGTGAAATCTACACAAAGTTCAGTGATAGTTACAAGGCTCTTACTTTTTGTAAATATTACAGAAAACCGGGCTTGTCCCCTATTTAGCACGGCACTTTGTTAACCCAAAAATGTATTTTCATCACGGCGTGCGGAAAGTACGACTTTCCGCACGCCTCGCGTGCGTAAAGTCGTACTTTCGGCACGGCCCGATGAAAAATTTTGTTCGATACATGTGCGAAAGTTGTTTTTACACTCGTGTGATTGTCACCCTCGCTTTGCTCGGGCGACAAACCTCCCACTCGTGCCAAAACAACCCTTTCGCACTTGTATCGAAATATACTATTTTTACCGTGTACCAATTGAAGAATCAACACCTCTATACTGAAACCAAATATGCTATGATTGCTCCAGTGAACGATCTTGGCCATTTCCGATATTCTTTTTCACATATGTATAAATAACTCACGTAAGTTGAATATAGTTTCTTTCATATATGTACAATGTTCGTTGCTTCTTGGAAAGAAGAGCAAATACTTACAGATTCAGTCAACGACCGATATCATACGTCGCGGAAAGTATCCTTATGACTTATACTATGAAGGTCTGTGGTAGGTATGAAGACTACGCTGGGGGTTATTGCATTACCGTCCGGATAAGCAAGTGGCGTATTTTCTGACGGAACGTCTAATCTGTTAAATTAAGTCATTTGAATGATTCGCGCGGGATCCTTCACTATCCCAGCATCAGTTTTAATGAAAACGCACCTTTTAATCAGAGTAAAAGCTTCGCTTGGATGACCCAGTTTCGTATAAGTGCGGGAGCAGCGGGGTCCCGCCTTCGACCGGCTCGCTTGCTGCTTGTACTCAATTGACGGCTGATACAAGAAACAAGTGCCTCATATACAATTAAAGACAAATGCGGCAAACGCAAAAAACAGCTTCACTGATTTCGTAAAGTGGTTCCCGGAGATCTCATGCTGCAGGATCAGATTCGTGATTTCTTATCGTATTCTCTATCTTAGTGTCAGCCCTGCTGAAACTATTCAGACCTTCCACACAGCCATATGTAATTGAAGATCCATGATGACACTTGGGAAGTCCGATGTTCATACTGGTACCTGAAATGTGTTCACTGGAATTCTTTGGAAGTCTCTGGAAGTCGAAAATCGCTTTTATATCTAAAATAGAATTGAATAGCCCCTCGACCGCATAGGTCCGTGTAATAACGTCCGCCCCTGCTAACAGTGAATTGCGCACGTGAACCTGAACACCGGGTACACACACACACAGCATCAATGCATACGAAGCGATAACTCGATTGCCATCTTGGCTTTGTTTACACGGGACAAATTCCGTGTCTCAAAACTGTGCACTATTGCAGGTGCACCATCAGCAGCCACAAACCAAAATCTCGCCTTTCGAATTTAATCTTCGACGACCGACTGCACAGTCACTAGTGGGTTTCCAGTTTTTAATCGATTATAATTCGGTATAATGACTCAACATTTAGGAAAAAGCATACACTAGAAAAAATACATTGTTGGGTTAACAAAGTGCCGTGCTAAATAGGGGACAAGCCGAGTTTTCTGTAAAATCTACATAAAGTTCAGTGAGAGTTACAAGGCTCTTACTCGGAGCTACCTTAGTTTTTGTAAATTTTACAGAAAACCGGGCTTGTCCCCTATTTAGCACGGCACTTTGTTAACCCAACAATGTATTTTTTACCGTGTATCATTTTTGGCTGTAATTGAGTTACAGAGTCTTTGATAAGGGTGATGACTATACCTTTTAATGCATACGTATATCTTGCTGATGATTGTGCTCATTCACTTGCTATGGTATTTGGAGAATGAGTTTCGTATCACGAGATAGCAGATTCTTTTTAAATAAAACCCACGTTTGATCATATGCTCTTTCGATGACGGAAATTGCCAAAAACGTGAGGGCAAAGTTCGCATATTTTCACACTTACGTCGTCGAGCCCAACACCTTAATCTTGTACTACATCCGCATAACCCGTTCAATATTAACCAAGGTTTCGTTGAGACGGGTTGCATCTGAATATAGAGGTGTTACTTGGTCGAAGTCGTGTTTGGGGTGTTTCCTCCATAGCTAAGTCATGCTAATTGCCGTTAGATTGAGGTATGAAATTATGATGAGGGCTCGAAAATCGTCAAACAACGGTGGGAATAAGTCCCATACTATTTAGCGCATCGTTTTCCTCGGTATGGATCCTCACAATGTTGACAAAGGTAACCCAACATGTCTTTGGGCCAATGATATCCAATTTAGGGACGAAAACTTTCTAAATTTTGACGAAAAATCTCACTTACGAGTCTTTTACAAGTTTTTAATGGCAGAAAAAGAATCGATGAAGTTTCCTTCACCGAAAGAGGATGAGAATCCGAATTTTAACTTTTCCTTTCTATCTCATTCACCCCCCGACCTGGTATCCGAAGTCTCACATACGCGAAGGCTAGTACTTTATCTATAATATGAAATGAAGTAGTTACCTTACGAGATTATGTAAATATACAGATCACCTCCATCAGTCGGAGTTTATGGACTGCTCTGATTGCGTCAAGTTGATGTTTCGTCACGAGTTTGTCACTAAAATGTCCTAAGATCGGTCATCCGTATCTAACAAGATTTCTCAACTCCGTAGCACCACTTTTTTTATCTCCTGACCCCTATGACTGATTATTGTGTTTACCATGAGCTTAATGACAGCACGAAATGGCGAATTTCAACCTCCCCCAGCGTGGCCAGACCTCCCCTTAACCCAATTTCCCCGACTGACTTCTCATGTTTTCAAATTCTCTTGACGTGCAGCTGATGAAAATTTGATCGTGGGCGTTCTTGAAACACGATGCAAGCTTTGACACTAAACATTTGTCGCTTAAATTATACAAGTCTTCTTTGGCTATACACACAGCGACTCACAATCCTACTCAGATTACAAATCAAGGTATCCCATTGCTAATTCATCGCCACGTCATTTGGCAGGCCATGAGTCATGATAGTTAAAATTATGCATGACTCGATCGTGCAGATATTACCGGTCACATACCTACTCTTGCCCGTTAGTTCTCACTTTTCACTTGCCCTACTGTCCTCTATAACCTACCCTATAGTACTCATCGGTCACTCATCGCAACTTTTATACGGTTTACGAAACCTTCGTGGCCAATAATCGCGTCGAACAATATGACGAGGCTGGCCCATGTACTTGTTTCCTTATTCATGCATTATAACAATATCCCGTCGAAACCCTTCGGTTGCGAATATATTATATGAGAGACTCGTACGAAGCAGTAAAGTGCCACAATAACAGATTTATGAAGTAATCAAATGATCGTACGATCGATCGTATAATGCTGTACTGATATAGCCATTGGCCCATTGGTATATTCCCGGAGTGTAGAGCTCGCAGCGTAGTAAATCTAGAATCGACCGGTAATCAATAATTATTAATTCAAACATAACCCGACCTCCTAATCCCTACTAGATGCCCAATGGATATTACATACAATAGAACTCTGCAAAAGTTTATTGACATGAAATATCAGTGATAACGGTGTATGAACAATCGATTGTTTTGTCGCGGATTCGGAATCTACGGAAGTAAAAAACTTTGGAAATCGTTGACCGTAATTCCAAAGCGTATAGTCAGATCTTCAACTATTTCCGTAATGTGCTGAAAACCTTTCTTTTCTCAAGTTACCAACTCTACTCCAAGTTTTCAATACTTTGATTGGGATTTTTTTCTTAAGTCATCGTATCAATAATTTTGCGCTATAAGCAGTACATTCTCTGTGCGAACGTGGTGCAAAAGCCACGTGGGGGTGCAAGGTAATTGAAATCAATGGATTCAGACGATACTCACGCTAATACTACTGCCTTATACCCTTTAAAAAATACTCGACGCGACGTTGCTTCAAGTACACGACGCTAAAACATGCCTTAATTATTTATATGTGATACCGGCTATTATATCCTTTCGGTCAATATTTTCTTTAGCCGTGAACTTTGCTGTCGATCTACAGCCCTCATAGTCCAGACCGTTTCTGACTGCAGTAGATATGAGGTATTCCATGCCAACTCTAAGAATGATGTTTAATTCTAAAAATGCGATAGCACAACCGCACAGGGCTGTATTTTTGTCAAATATCTTCACTATTAATATTTTATTTTCAGCCAGTTATTTGTGTTTCAAATCTTCACTACTAATGAATTATTATTATCAACATTGAAATTTTAATATTCCTTACAATATTTTATTATCTCAAGCACGACGCGCCTTTGGATACCGCGACATTTGGATTCTACTTCAAAGCTCATTGGGACGTCATCACGGTAAAGATATCCTCTGGAAATTTTTATCAAATCGGTACAGCAGTTGGACTTGTACAGACATTTTACAATAAAAATCGGAATTTCGTAACCCGGTTTGCCGTCATTCCTCTGGTTCGATGAAAATGACAAAATATTGGTGAAATGGTTACACTGAGAAAAAAATTCCATCGCCACGATAAAAATTTCGTTGAACCAAACACGTAATTTTATTGAATAGCCACGATAAAATATTTCGTCGTGGTCGTTCAATATTTTAATGTCGTCAAATAATATTCCGTTGATCGCATGGTGCGAAATAATGAATCATTCGGTCGTTTTAAATGGATAAGTAATTTTTTCAGTAAAATATTTCATTGACGGTAAGAAAAATCGTGTTGAATCAGACGAAGAGTGCTTTAAACTAATCACAGCGGTTATGGACAGGAAAACTCCATTTTCTCTAATGATTAGAGTCTAATCAAACCAAAAATATGATTATTTCAGAAAAAAATTAGTTTGTTTCGAGTACATAATTTATTGATATTAAAAGTCAAGAGATTGTTTTTATGTACATCTGATGATCTAGTTTGAAAAATTATAATTGGCCTACAGCTTGCTTGGAAATCTATTCACAATCATATCAAGTCATATGAATCGATTGTACGTTTCAGCAAGTAAGACCACCAATGCCAGAAAATTGTTGGAATTATCAACATTTAATACGTTGTAATGCATATATTTACGTATATACACAGCTTACGCAACATCATACAAGACCGAAGTCAGGATATGAAAAACTCAGATCCATGCTGCGTTTAATATTGCCGAGACTGGGCATTCATAATAGCGAGAAATTTTTGCGCATAGGCGACCTCATGTGACGAGCGTATAAACTACTTGAGTAGTATTCCATATTCCAAGCAAACCAACGGATTACATCAATCGAATTTATGATTGGTTCAATAAAGTAATTATTTCTGATGATAACAAGCATTTCATTGCTTCTATCAAATACACTTATTTGTGCCAAATTAGTTCGGTATACAGTGATACCTCTGAATAGGCTACCTCGAAGGCGGTTAGGGGAGTAAATTCTTGGAACTGACTTTCCCCCACCAACAGCTCGCTGGCACGCCTCGAGTCCGTCGCCGGCGTTACCTCTGAATAGAGAACCCGTGTCTGTGTTGTTTTTGACGTGATATACCCATGTAAATAAGTGAATTGAAGCGTTTTCCAACGGGTTCTCTATTCAGAGGTAAGCGTCCGAACGCTCGTAAACATAGGGAGTGGGGGAAGCGCTCGAGCGAGGATTAGGGGAAGGTAGCCTATTCAGAGGGCGCCTATTCGGAGGTATCACTGTATTTGGATCGTGATCTTAATTTATCGCAATGAGAATATATTTCATCCGAATAAGGTAATATATTATTGAAAAATAATCAATATTTGGTATTACTGAGTGAAAACTTTATATCGTTGAATTGATAATATATGTCAATGATTTAACTGCAGTTTTATCGAATCGCAAGCAATAAAACGTATTCCATAGGTTCAATGATAATTTCGTTCTATCGACAATATATACGCTTGACTCACTGATAATTTTATTGAATTTCGAGCAATAAGATGAATTTCGTAGATTCAATGATAATTTCGTTGAAAACAGACATTTTTTTTCTGAGTGTAGGATTAGTTTAGATCGATTTCTCCACATATGGTTAGGATTAGCTCACAGCGCTTACAGGAGCAGTGCCTCCTAGATCTATCTAATTCACTGAGCTGACAATTGGTCAAAGTTTCATTTTCAACGTTTGTGACTTTTTTCACGAAAACGGAACAGTGTGGCTTAAGTGATATCACAAGCTGAAGCGTTTCCTTTGGCAAGTGCCAAATTATACATTTTCAACTAGAATGAATCTTTCTGTGTAACGTTTACGTGTAAAACTATTGAATATCAACTCATTGCCGCGTTCTGACGTTCGAAAGACTTCGCATGTCACATTATGAACGAAAAACCGTCAAAATCGTCATTCCTCTGGTGTCATATAATCGTCATTCCTTTGGCACCAATACAGGCCGATGTCTTACAGTATGGTGAAAACCTTAAAATGAGCATGAGTTTGTTCAAGTGGTAATTACGTGCCAAAACGTACATTCTGTGTAGTTTTGCTCGTTTCTAACAATCCCACGATTTTGGTAGAGTTATACGGCACTCCGCTTACTGTAACGATCGTGCCTGATGACTTCTATTCAATTCAGTAATATATTGAAAACAGAACTGAAATTGACATAAAGTAGGTTTTTTTATATCGAACCGATGTGACGATCGCTTTTATTCGGAAAATGTTCTACTAAAGATCCTCATGTTCCCAGTCACATAATAGCTGGGAAGGGCAAGGTGCGCCAGAAAGTAACGAGGTTTGATAAGGACGACGTATATAAAGAAGAGAAGACACTCCCTGAATGCGAGAAGCATTGTTCGCGTTGAAGAAGCGAGATTGGTTCTGACATTGAAAAAGAGTTTTCAGTTTAACGTAAAAATTAGGCAAGTCCGAAAGCGAATCGGAGGGGAAAATCAATTTGACTTACTATTCACTCCTAATACGCCGAATAGTCAAATTTGTATATTGATATAAAACGTTCTATCATTACGTCAGGTTATTGTAAAATGGATTCAATGGGTGTTCAGTAAATTAGTTGATCTAAGTATAAGTATTTCCCCTTCTGATATATCGGATTATAATTTCATATTACCTCCAGCCCTAAAACAACATGCTTTTCAGTTTTTACTGTAAAGACATACGTTTGGCACTTTTTAACGTCACATCTTTGAATAGTCTAACGATAATAATCACGCACGGTGAGTCGAATACGATTCTGTGGCATAGGTATAGATAGGGAGCCGGGAGCCGGGAAGCAGTGGCTTGAGTGTTAGAAACATACACGTCTGTTTGGTAACGGCACGGCGGAAAACATAATTGGCATACCAACATCTGATATATACGCCGGATATCCTTTGCGGTATTCTTATCAATGAGGTTATTGCCGCACTCTTTTCAGTCGACTGCGGGAGTCCCTCACGGAAAAAAGACTAAAACAATTTAGTCTAAACGATTTAAACATTTCGTTGCACGTGTTCGCAAGACCTGTGCATAGCACTAAATTTCGCGGTGAAAAATTGTCAAATTCTTTTGAAACTCCAAACTCTTTCAATATTTGAAAACTCTAATCTCTTTGTCAAATTCTTTGTAAACTCCGGAAATGGGAACGTCTGAGGTTGAGGTATTAAAAGAATTATTTCAATTTTGGGATGGATTCGCGAAAACGACGTAGGATCGGTTTCAATTGTTTCTCACGTTCCAAAACCTCGCTGTTGTTCCAACTCAGTCGTGTTTAGCCTAGCAAAAATAGAAATGACGCTCATTTAATCTGAATTCACGTGTCTCAATGGAAGGAAAGTGGCGAAATAATCGAACCACAATACATATGGGGGATTCCACGTCAAATCGACCGAAAAAACGAGATTTTTTCCCTGACCCCTTTCGATCTGCTTGTCCTTTTGCACAGTCAAACTACATGTTGGAAGGATGAACTGTGATTTTTTTCAGATTTTTTCGACTCATCATTCTATCACGAAAAATAATCGAATAAATTGATTTTCAATGTTTTTTTATTTTTCGCGCCTACATACCTCAAAACGTGAACAATTTATGAAAAAAGTTCCAATACCAAAATTTTGGGGCTTTTAGTGAACTTTTCGAGAGTATTTTGATCAGATTTTTCATACCCCGTTCAAGTGTAGTTTTAATACAAAATGAGTGTAAATCATTCATAACTCCAAAGTGCCCTGATCGAATTGGCTGAAATTTATACACAGCGTGTCTTTCACAATGCCAAAGGTTGTCTGAAAATTTCAGAGTGGGCCGAGCAGTGGTTCAGAAAATGCATCAACAAATATTCGCACAGTGGCGAGAATCCGGCGATTATGAGGTCGCAAAAAAGTTTTTTGGCCACGATTCGAAAATTCACGAATAATATTCATTATTCTTGTCTGCCTACTCGCGATCGCCCTTGAATTTTTGAACTGCGGCCGAAAAAACTTTTTGGCGACCTGATAATAGCCAAATTCTCGCCACCTTGCGAATATTTGTTGATCTATCTTTTGAACCACTGCTCGGCCCACTTTGAAATTTTCAGACAACTTTTGGCATTGAAAAAGACATGCTGTGTAAAAATTTCAGCTAATTCGATCGGGGCACTTTTTTGTTACTGAAGATTTTCCAAGATTTTTCACCAAAACTGCAGTTTCGCGAGGCACAAAAAATGGCAAAGAATTATTTTCAGAAATTTCAAAGAAAGCCGCGAAACTTTTGTATGAGAACTTTTTTCATTGCTCATCTGGATTTCACACTATGTTGGCTTGAAAAATCCAAAAAACGCTAAAAGCTGATTATTTGACCAGCTGTAGTGAAAAAATACTTGGTCAGAAAAATCTGAAAAAA